>PVKH010039434.1:0-11188 GCA_004027955.1 Chaetophractus vellerosus | reverse complement strand
CAGTAGAGACCAAGGTAACTTGTATTTATACCTGGCCACTGCTGTGATGAGTTGAATTGAATTAGTCAGGAATTGAGCTGGGTTTGGGATTTACTATTGCTGAGCTTACCTTCAGGGTAACATGGGTATCAAATTCTTTAAGCATTGCATTGTGCTTAGGATGGGGCTGGTCTCTTTAAGGTTTCTCTCAGTGTTTCTGTTCAACCTTCAAATTTCCCCATGCACTTGCAACTCAGATTTGTCTCTAGCCATACCCTTGTCCCTCCCTTGCAGTAGACTGCTGGTGCTTGCTACCCTGAAGGTGGCAGTGTTAGAGTCTTCAATCCTCCTGGCTCTTCCTCAGCCTTAGGCAATTCAAACATCTTCATGCCCAATGGGTGTTGCTTTTCCAAGGGTTTTTCTTATTTAGTTGCTGGGTCCTCTCAGAACAAATAACAGTGGAAGTAGTCCCCATCTCTCTAGAGAAAGAACACCAAACACTTTAAGATAAACTTAAACTCTCACAAGTGCATTTCCCAGAAGCTGGCCTTAAAAGGAGTCTCAATTCCATCTCGGGGTTTGTCAAGTCTTGGTCTTTAATCTCATCATTTTGCGGGACATCTTTCCCCAAGGGAAAAAAATAAAGAAAGAAAGAAAAAACTAGCTTTCTGTTTGCTTGCTGTTCACCCATGTGGTTTTATTATTTTTCTATTTCAAAATCCTAGATGTTTCATCAGTCACTCTGAAGTCTAAAATGTATTAAATATTTATTCTCTATAGCAATTTATCTATTACTTATTTACATTTTACTGGCAGGATATTTCAAATTCTATTGTCCCCTACTATAATCTGAAAAGGAATTGTCTACCATTGTTTTACATTATCTTGGACTCTTGCTCTTTTTATATCTCTGTATTCTTTTTCCCCAAAACATTCTTTTTATTTCTTTCCTGGGATCTTATTTTGTTCATAATGCTTAACATATTAATAGTGTTCTTTAAGCCCATTTTTTAATGTAATGTTTTATATTCAATGTTTAAGGAAAAAGATAAGTCTTACACATGACAAGGGTATTTAAAAATATCTCAGGTATCCAAAGGCAGAGCTAATAGTTCTAATGTGATACAGAGTACCTTTTCACATTCAATCATGGTAAATTTACATGCACACATACTCGTATTAGTTTCTATCTTTGGTCAGTAGTAAAATTAGGCAAGAAATAAATAACCACTATGGAGTAGGATTTACACTGATTAGAGAATATTTTTACTTTTATTCCCTTTTCCTCTAATTAGTTTTATTTCCTTTTCTTTTAAAAGTGAATGTGAAAGACCGAAAAGATAGGAAGAGGAAAAATAAAATTATAAATCCCCAGCATAGGATAAGTTCAACCTGAGGGTGCTAGCTGCTAAAAGCCCCTTCAAACATAGGCTCCTAGGAAGAAGTCTAGCTTGAGGGGGTTTCAAAAGTGAGCTGTGATTGTGGAAGAGAAAGCTGCTGCATGTTCTGGAGAACACTGAGCAGAGAGAAGGGCAAGGCTGAGTGAGCTCAGGGAAGCAAGGAATGACATGCTCTCACATTCATATTTCATTCAAGACATAGCAAGCCACTGGAAAATTACATGAGTGGGGGAAGAAGTAAGACTTGATCTAATTGAGATGTTGGTGACATATGACAAAAATTAGGGTGATTACAAATATTAATAGAAGGATGAGAAAGAAACAAGTATGAAAAATAGCAATATTCTTTTTCTGGTCTTAGCAGATTTGTTGTCACAACGTTTATATTTTCAGAATTTTTTTAACCAATATTTACTTTAGAGAACTCAGTCCACTTCCAACCATCAGTCACTGAGCTTCTACTCTGGGCATGACATGGCCAACCACTAGGGGCACGTAGATGGATCAGAAACAGATTCACCATAGAGAAGCCCCAGCCCAACAGGGAAAACAGGTAAGTCACTGGGCAATGTTAGTATAATATGGTAAGTTGTTAGGTAAAATTAAAAGTTGGTCTGGAGAAGCACAAAAAGAACACTCAGTTCATATATGAGGATGGGGAGGGTGGGCGTTCAAGGAAGTCTTCCTGAAGGAGGCAGCTTCTAATCTGAGCTTTCCATGGGGAGTAAAATACAGCAAGTGAATAAAAAGGTAAAATGACACTTACTAGCAATTTTACACTATATATCTTTATATATAGGACTGCTTCTGTTCTGGTCTTGGGAATTAGAAATTGTTGTACATTTTATTTGATTAAGAGATTGAAGTCTCAATTGGGGCATAGAGTTACAAAGTTAAGTTTCCAGTGGAATTTGCAACAGCTCTTTATGTGTGAAGGCCACACGCAGAGCTCATTAAGGTCACTTCTAGAACTCTGTCTATTCAGATTCTTCATAAAAACAAGAAATATCAGAAAATGATGTAATCTGCATAAATGAGAAATCAAGATTTGTTCAAACACAAGAGAACCCATGGACAAGAATCTGGGCTCTGTTCTCATCTGTGGTCAGAAAAGTATTTTTTTTTAAATAGAAATTTATGGATCCACAAAAGGGGCACAAGGACACTTTTGGGAGAGAAGGATACATTCATTTTCTTGATCAGGTTGACAATTTCACATATATCAAAGCTTATCCACATGTAACATTTAATTATGTACAGTTCATTGCATGTAGACTATACTTTAAAAAAAAAGCTGTTAAGGAAAAAGGAAAAAACCTCCAGGGATCTATGCATGAAGAAGTCACTACCTTCCCCCATAGTCCCATGATTTTCATATTGGGTAGCTAAAGCGATAGAAAAGGTGAATTTGCCCTGAGATGATCTCACTCCTGATGTATATTCCTTACTTTCCTCTGGAAAGGGGGTTTAATGAATGAGATCCTGAGTAGATGGTCTGGAAGTAGAAAATATATTACTGAACTTCAAGAGGTCTACATGGGTGCATCATTATGCGGCTGCTAAAATTTGCCCCAAAACATCCTCACCAGGTATCCTGTATAATGGCATCAGGACAGTGGTAAGATAGGCACATCAATGTTATCCATGAATGACAGTTTTACTAAGCAAATGATTGAAGAGGTCAGGTAAGGGGAATTGAAAACATGAGAGTCAATTCAATGTTCCCTGGGACCCCACTGTCCATAAGAATTAGCCTAAGCTCTGGGGAAACAAAGGTAGATCATATACAGATACCGAGGAAGGCCAGGTCCACTCAGAGAGGAGAGCAGGGTGATTGAGCACAGTGAGGTCAGAGCTGTGAGGGATCTTAGTGCAGGGATTGAACAGTTCATATGGGGGGTCTTAAAGACATTCCCCAGATGAGATGGCACATGAGTGGGACTGCAACGGTATATGAAAATGGAATGCTCTCTCATCAGAGGAATTAAGATTTTTATTACAATTTATATGGCATATAAATACAAGAGGAATATTTAAAACAAAGCCTAAGATTTATATTTATCATCTCTTCATTTAATATTTCTTTACTTACTCTCATTCTGGGGTTTCAGAAAGGATCAACCCTTGTGGTGAGATCTGGGGAATTGTGAGTCCTGAGTCTGACAAAAACTGCCTGTATGAACACATTTAAGCTCTCTGAACCTCTGTCTCTTCATCTGTGAAAAGGAAGCTAATACTACAGATTTCACAGAAACATAAAGATCCAATTAAGTGAATTTTGTGCAAAGTACTTCTATCCTGATACATGCTCAATAAATTGTCTTTTCCTCTCTTTCTGCCCTGTTAGAAAATAATTTCTATGAAATCCATCTCTAAACAATTTTTAAATTTATTTTATTTTCTAACACACATGCATGCACATATGTATGAAATATAATAGATTGTCTTCTACATTTGGGATTAAGACACTCCAACTTTAGAATTATTTAAATCACAGAAGATTTTTATGTTTTATTTATCTGAATTCAGTGTTCATTTTTTTGTCATGCTTTTAAAAATACGATGCATTATTCTGTAAAGATCTATCTCTCTTACCCCATCTGAACTCTTTTCACCCTCACTTCCAGCTGACTCTTTTCAGTGTCTTGACATAAAACATGTACATCCATACAGAGATATTTTAAATTAAAACTCCAGTTGTACAAGAGAACACTGGTGACACTTTGGCATCTGAATAATGAATCTATAAAGAGGCTGCAAAGCAAAAGAAAGCAAGAAAGGTATCACCATCTTTCAGTCAGGAATAATATAATGAAATGCTTACCATTTTAATAGAAGCTCAGGGAAGAAAGGTGCAAATTTCACTTCATTGTCAAAACGGTAATGCAAGAATTATGATTCTTGATCAAAAAGAGGCCGGAAACTGTGGGATTGGTGGTTGAGTGAGAACTTTGCCTTACAGAGGATGATATCCTTACATAAAAAAAACTGAAAGATGATAGAAATATTTTTAAGACTTGTGGAAAATATGTAGAGCATCAAGAAATCTCTCTCTCTGAACTCTCTGTTTCTGTTTCTCTCCCTTTCCCTCTTTGTCTCTCTTTCTGTGTTTTTCCTTTTTTTATTTTGTTTTTAGTAACTATATTAGCAATTTAGGAAGTACTCTATAAAGTACTCTATTATGGGACATGGTGGATTACCTGATTCCCCAATTTTAGTGTTTTTGCTTGCATTATTTGTCCTGCCAGTTTCAAGGAATTTTTTACATTGAGGTGAGGGTGAATTGTTGGCATGTTTGCAAGTCTTTGAAAAGTAAATGTTTGCATATCTTCTCACCACATTATAATATATTCAAGGCCAAGGACTTTCTATCCACATTACACAGGATTGTTCCATGGTTAGCAAATAAAAATTGCAATACAATATGTTTATTACATGAACAATGAATATCCCAAAAGTTTGATTATATTCAAGTGTTTTCTAAAATATTAGCATGTAAATGCCAGACTATGGCATCAACTATATTCACTTTTAAGATAATAAATTTGAATTACACAAACAATATGCTTTTAAAACAAATGTCACATAAAATAATGAACAGAATGGTTGCATTCACTCATTCATTCATTCATTGTAGCTATTATTGTATGGCAGGCATTGAGTTCAGAACTTTAGGTTTGGGTTGCCAGATCAAGATATACAAGATAGAGAGTTACATCTGAACTTTAGGTGAACGACAAATGTGTTTTTAGTATGTGTATGTCTTATGCAATATTTGGGAATTCAAATTTAAATTGAATTCTAGAATTCAAATTTAACAGGGCATCCTGTAGTTTTACTTGCTAAATCTTGCGGCCCTGACTTTGATGGATTATCTCATTTAAATCTCCCTGCAGCCTAGAGAACTAGACACTGTTCTGCTTGGCACTAAGACAGTGAACTTAATGTTCAGACAGTGTTTTAAAACTTGCCCATACATTATACTACATTCTATAAAGTCATCGGTGAAATTTATGATATAATATGAGGTGAAAATATGTAGGAAGTAAAACTACACATGCAGTAGTGTTCCAGTGTGGGCATTGGGAGAAAGGGAGGGAGACAGAGAGACACAAATAAGAGAGCACGTGTTGCAGGCGGAGTCAAGGAGGAGCCACAGCCTAGACTGAAGCTTGGAGTATAAGCAGTAGTTGCTCTCAGGAAGTTGGAAGCACGTAGGTGCTAAACCAAATGGATATAAGTGAGTAGGGCAAGTTCAGTGAATTTCAAAGGTAAGCAGTGTGAGTAGAGCTGAAGTACAACGCTTGCCCGTAGGGAGATATTGGCATCATAATCGTTACTGTTACTCCTCTTTTCTGGCAACCTGTATTAGTGTCTGGATTTCCAGCTACACCTAGATTAGCGCTAAACGAAAGTTATGGAGATTTACCTCCCAAGCCCAGCTCAGTCTAATTTTGCTGATGCTCATTCTTTCCCACTGTACTCAGAGGGCCGTGCAAGCCAGTCCCCAGGTCTGTTCCAGCAAAATAAGGGATGATCTACAAGGGGGTAGATAATCCTCCAAACAGGCGAAGGTGGTGAAAAATAGCTGCTCAAACTTTTAATGAATCTGCCGATAACTTCGACACTGGAAGCTCTCAAGTTTAGATGCAGTGGAATTTTCCTCTTGATTTGACGCCAAGCAGTAAGACGATTTTTCAACTGTTTCAACTTCTAAAAGAAGTTGATGTTCAGCAGTTTTGGAGATACATATGCACTAAGCAATCATATCGCTTTTAAATCTTTAACTGAAAAACAACTCCAAGAAATAAGAAACGAGTTTGCTCAAATTCTTATGGAAAGTAATTCAGATTTCAGGCTGAAAGCAAACCCCACACAGTATAGCACCAGAGAGTGAGTTATGATCAGACAGCAATGAATAGGTAAAAATAGAGTTGAAGTGAAATCTTCAAGTAGATCTAAAACAGGGTGTTCTGGGAAATATTATGTTGTATAGCATGCATCTCCTCTTAAAAGCAGTCACAAAAAGGTGAGAAGGGAACGTGATATCGATCATTTGAGCACAATTAGACTAAACCCCACACTGACTGACACAAGGAACAGTTTAAATTTTATGTATGTTTCAGTATGGGATGAGACATTTTTGAAAGAAATAGACGTGCGCGCCCCTTTTAAGGGGATACATAAGCACAAAATGGTTGTATCCTTGCAGAACAGCTCACAGGAAAGAGCCTATGAATCACAATTATTGGGCAAGATTACTTTCAGTGGCACTAAATCATTTATTTTCTACCAAGACACAAGAAGAAATCACATCTCCCAGCCCTGTTGTACCTGGGTGGGGCCACTGCTGGTCATTAAATGTGGTAGAAAACCTAACCTCTCCCTCGCACGCATGTCCTTGCCGCTAGACAGAAAGACACAAAGCGCTTTCTGCACCTTTAAGCTGGAAGGAAACTTGATGGTTGACTTTATTGCGCAGGGGAGAGCTACCGAGGAGCAGTGCCCAAGCAAAAATACCCACCTCAAACTCAGCCTAGTGAGAAATGGATCTTTGTTGTGCTAAAAATAAATTGCTGAGATTTGGGTATTATTTGTTATAGAAGATAGTAATGTTTTTACTTGACAAATAGATTCCATGGTTCTGTAAAGTTTACAACATACTTTAAAAATGCCTAGAATAAAACAACTGAAAAAGGAAGCTAAAAAATTAGTAGGTGAACTGGCAGTCTCACTTTTTGGCATATACCGAAAAGATTTGAAAGTGGGGACTTGAACAGATATTTGTACACCAATGTTCATAGGAGCATTGTTAACAATAGGCAAAAGGTGGAAGCAATGGAAGCATCCATCAGGAGCTGGGTGGATAAGCAAATGGTACATGCACACAATGGACTACTATTCAGCTGTGAAAGGAATGAGGTTCTGATACACACTACAACATGGGTGCACCGTGCAGACACATGAAATAAGCCAGACAAAAACAACAAATATTGTATGCTATTGCTTATATGATCCCTCTAGAATAAGCACACTTATAAAGACAGATACAAGACTACAGGTTACCAGCTATCAGGAGGTGAGGGGAATGGGCAGTCATTAGTTAATGGGTGCAGAGTTTCTGTCTAAGGTAATTAAAATGTTTGGGTAGTGCATATTCACACTGGTAGCACAATACTCTAAATGTAATTGATGCCACTATACTTGAAAGTGGTTAAAATGGGAAGTTTTGAGTTGTATACATATGACTACCGTAAAATGTTTTTTAAAAGTACTGAAGGGAATTTAGCTCCAGACCTACACATTTGATGTTTGTGCCTTGTCTTTCTGATCTTGACATTCTCTCTGTTAGATGATTTTGTATAAGTGGCTACATGCGTTTTCATACATCCAATTGTTGCTTAATTCCTTATTCATCTCTCTTTTTACCTGAAATTAATATAGATCTGAAGTAGGTCTTTTATTCATGTTATTGGCTAGAAGTTTGTTTTAATTTAAAAAGTGAGAAATGAGGCTTTGTTTTCTTGACCTACAATATTCCTTATATATTTCTATTATGTAGTTTGCAAATGATTCTTTTCATTTATTTTCCAAATTGAAACAGATGATGCTCAAAGAATTATTTAAATCGGTTGGCAACAATTCTCTCAAAATATTTTTCTAAGTTATGTAATTATAAAAATGGCATTGTCTTATTTTATATGCAAAACATCTGATTCATTCATTGTTCAACAAATATTTACCAAGCCTATCATATATACCTTTAATCTTGGGGGATAGAGTAATAAAGAAGACAAGATCCTATCCCAAGATTTTGACATCTATATTTAAAGTAAGGGGTTTACTGCCAAAAGGATACATTTTTTGGTTTCCATGGGTTGAAAGAAAGGGTGGTAGAGAGGGAGATTGTGGGTGTAATTAACACGACTGAATTGTGCATTTGAATGTGGTTAAAAGGGAAAGTTTTAGGTTATATATGTTAGCAGAACAAAAACTAAAAACAGCAGCAACATAGATTTGTACAACACAAGCAGTGAACTGTGTAATATAAACTATGAACTATATTTTTGTTATTTTTTTTGTTTTTTTAAAGATTTATTTATTTTATTACATATCTCCCCTTCGCCCCCGCTGCGGCGACGCGCTGAGACTGGTCACTGCGCAGGCACGGCTTTCCCCGCTTGTGGGCGGTCTCTGCGTCTGTTCACAGCCGGCTTTCAGTTCGCGGGTGGCTGGCTGCGCTCCATCCGCGGGCGACCTGCCCTGCCCGTGGCGGCTTTTGCCCTATCCGTGGCAGCTTTTTGCTCTGCCCACGGCGGCTCTGGCCCGCCCATGGTGGCTTGCCATTCTCAAGGCGGTCTGCCCGCTAGGAGAGGTCCCCGGGAACCGAACCCGGGGCCTCCCATGTGGTATGCCGGCGCCCTATCCACTGGGCTATCAAGCCGGCCCCTAAACTATGAACTATAGATAACAGAATAGGTATAATAACATTGTTTCAATAATTGTAACAGCGTTTACAAGGCTAAGTGCTAATATGAGAGAAAACTTGGTGTGAGTGAGGGCACATGGTTACCCTGTATTTTCTGCATGAATTTTATATAAACCTACAATTTCTCTAATAAAAAAATATATAGGCGTACTTGTTTTATGTCCCAACATTCAGTCTGTCTTGAGGAACATACCATGTGCACCAAAATAGAAGTTATATTCTCCAGGTATTGGGTATGTAAGCCAATAAATTCAAATAAATCAAGGTGGTTTACAGTGTTGCTCAGTTCTTCCACTTTTCTTCTTCAGTTCTTCTATCTTTACAGATACATTTTGTCTAATCTCTGTAGCAAGCTGCAAGAGAGCATCTAAAATCCCCTACTGTGGTTATGGAGTTTTCTATTATTCTCATCAGCTTTATTGGCTTTTGTTTTATGTATTTTTGAATTTCTATTAGATGGATACACACTTAAAATTTTTAGTTTGGTTATTCTGATGAATCGACCCTTTCATAATTATGAAATATCTTTCTATACATGTGGTAATAGTCTTTGTCTTCTCTATAATGCATTTGATAATGATATAGTCACTCTGGCTTTTCTGTGCATGCTCTTTGCATAGAATGTCTCTTTTATAAATCCATTTTATTGTTTATCCATCTGTGCCTTTATATTTAAATATATATTTATATTTAAAGTGAATCTCTTTGG
The DNA here is from genome assembly GCA_004027955.1 of Chaetophractus vellerosus. Taxonomy (NCBI): domain Eukaryota; kingdom Metazoa; phylum Chordata; class Mammalia; order Cingulata; family Chlamyphoridae; genus Chaetophractus; species Chaetophractus vellerosus. Next base: position 1,611 of record PVKH010039434.1, on the reverse strand, counting down.
ACAGCATAGAAATAGACTGATCTACCTTTTAATTGGAGTATTTAGACCCTTTACACATAATTTAATTAGCCGTATGTTTGGATTCTGATAGATGATTTTTAATTTGTTTTCTCTCTGTTCCATATGTTTTCCTTGCTTCTTTATTCTTCCTTTCAAAATGTATTCTCAGTTAATTCAATACTCTTTTATACTTTCATTTTTAATTTGTCAGTTTTCTCTTTAGAGCTATAGCTCTTTTCAATTTTTTTTAGTGGTTTTCTTAAGGAATAGAATATCAGAGATAATATTAAACTACCACCCATAAAATATAAGAAACTTGCAACTATAAAGGTTGATCTACCACCTGCTTTTCCTTTATACTATAGTTGTTATGCATAATTTATTGAATTACAATATAAATCCACTAGACAATGTTGTTACTTTTGCTTTCAACTTCATATGCATTATAAAGAAATGGAGGAAATTATCCTTTCATGTTTACCCACCTACATGCCATTTCTCTAGAACCCTGCATTCCTTCTGAGAATCTGTGATTCTCTCTGGTATCAAATCCGTTCAGCCTGAACTCTTCCTGTAGCATTTCAATTAGGTTGCATCTTCTGGTGACAATTAGCTTTCCTTTCATTTATCTGAAAGTGCTTTTCTCTTGTCTTCATTATTAAAGGATATTTTCACTGCGTGTTTTTTGTCCAGAGGGCTCCACACTTTTCCCCGTGGTCCCCTCTCTTCTGGTCGCCCTTCCCTCTGATGGGAGGCAGTAGCCGTTTGTCACTGCTCCCTTGTAGGGAATGGTGCGCTCTTCTCAGGAGTCTTTGGATCCTTTCAGAATTCAAGCTTTGGTTTCTAGAAATACGAACATAATATATCTAATCATAGTTTTCTTTGAATTTATCCTCTGCAGAGGTCGCTAAACTTCTGGAATCTGTAAATGTAGATTTTTCGGGAAATTGGGGAGCATAATTTGATCAGTTTTTTTTCCCAATGCATTTTTATCTATTTTCCTTCTGAGACACCGTCACATATATGTTAAGACTTTTGATATTCTCCCACAAGACAAAAAGACTCTGTGTGTGGGGGGATGAATTTCTATTGGTCTATCTGTAGTTTCACTGATTTTTTTTTCCTTTTTTCATGTCCAATCTGTTGCTAAGCCCACAGAGTATATATATTATGTATAAATATATATTTTTTAAAATTTCAAATATTTTATTTTTCTAGAAGTTCTTTTTGGTTTGTTTTTAGTTTCCAATTTCCTGCTACGATTTATTACTTATTATATCTTTTCCTTTATCTTGAGCATAGTTGTAATAGCTCTTTTAAACAAGCACTAATTCTAACATCTGAATCATTTCAGGATTGAACTTTATTGCTTGCCTTTTCTCTTGGGTATGGATCATATTTTCATCTTTCTTCAAACATCTAATAATTTTCATAATATTAGATTGTATACTGAACTTTGTCAATGATATATTATAGAGATTCTGTTATATTCCCTCAAAAGACTAATGGTTTTGGGGGTTTTTCCCCTTTCCTTCTGCTTTGTTTTCCTTTTTAAACAGACAGTTAACATGGCTGAACTTAAAATCCTATGTCTCTACTAAAATGAGAAGT
>PVKH010039433.1:0-10933 GCA_004027955.1 Chaetophractus vellerosus | reverse complement strand
TAATTTACATACAATTCTTTCCTTTGTATCATAGCAACAGAAAGAGAAACAAGTTACTTTCAGGTATTCGGTCATCCTACATCCATCACCTCCAGCATTCCAAGAATACATCACTCTCCGGCCCACTGCCCTCTGGCCACACTAGGGAAATTTTTCACCGCTAGGGCCTCCTATTGGCCCCTGCACCTCATCTGAATCCCCCAATCCTCTCCCACCGACTGTCCTTTATCATCTAAGGAGGTATTGTATAAATGCATACTGCCCTATCCAGGGGTGGACTGAAGTCTATTCTTCAGACCCCCTCCCCTGGGAGAATTTCTCAATAAACCTTCCTGCAATCATCCCTCTCTGCGTCCCAATGATCGCCGTTTTTCTCTAACAACTATCTATTAAATTCCCATGTATATATTGTCTCTTACCAGAGCCTTTATGTTCTACTGATCAATTTTATTATTCCCATGCCAATAAGTCCAGCTTTTATTATAGTAGCTTTATAGTATAAGTTAATACCTAGTGGGGGCCAGTCCCTCATAATTGTGCAATTTCAAATATGTAATGGCTAATTTTTACATTTGTGTTCCAAAAGTATTTCAGAATCACTTTTCTAGGTATCAAAAAATCCTGTTAGGAATTGGATTTGGATTGCTTTGAACTCATATATTATTTGAGAATTTTACATTGTGCTTTTCTATCCAAGATTATAATATTTTGCCCCATTTATTCTATTCTTCTCTTATGTCCTTCTGTTAAGTTTCATACATCTCTTTAAATATATATTGCATATTTCTTGCAATGTGTATGCATATTTATTTTATAATTGTTAATAGATTTTTTCATTATATTTTCTCATTGGTACTGTTGCATGATAATGCTGTGGAATTTTTCAGGTTCATCTCCCACACCACACCACTTCTACATTCTCTTTTCTTGATTTCAGTATTACCTCTATTTTCTGATTTTCCTTTTATTTCTCTAGCAGTTCTCTCCTGGTCTCCTTCTCTACCCTCCTTCTAAATTTGGAGATCTTCGTGGTTCTGTCCCAAACTTCTTTTGTTCTAAAGGTGACTAAAAATCTTCCCCTTGAAAACTCTCTATCACTCCAATTAGTATAAATATTGTTTATAATAGCCATATATTGTTCAACTCCTAAATTTGAATCATCAACTAAGTGACATACCAACAATGGGCTAGTGGGGGAATCTGCCCCCAGAATAGGAAAAAAAGAATTACATTGTCTCTAGATAATTAAAAATAATAACAAAGGCAAAAAGTCAATCTGCTTTTATTATCATCACATGTTGGAAATTTAAACAATATCAGTGATAAAATGGTACTCCCTGAAAAAAAATATATTTTGTTGGATTAAGGTCTAAAAAAGTATCGTGGTTATTGTTGCAGTAATATGTAAACTTCAAATTAGTACATTTTATAACGTTTTTTCTTTATTTTTAAAGACGCTTTAGATTACATAAATGTTACATCATAAATATAAGGGATTCCCATATACTGCACCCCCACACTTTCTGCCATTAACATCTTTCATTAGTGTAGTACATTTGTTACGATTGATGAACACATTTTGAAGCATTGCTACTAACCATGGTCTATACTTTACATTATGGTTTAAACTTTGTACTGCACAATTTTATAGGTTTTGACAAAATGTATAATGGCATGTGTCTGTCATTATAAGGTCATTCAGAACAATTCCATTGTCCCCCAAATGCGCCTGTGTTATACCTAATCTTCCCTCTCCCTCCCCTCAGAACCTCTGGTGACCATTGTCTTTATGTCAATGTTACAAGTTCTCCCATTACTAGAATAATAACAAATATGATTTTATCCATAGTTGCATTCCCCCCTTAGGTTTGTTCACTCCTCAATCTTGAGGATTTGGGAATGGTGATGCCCACTCTGCTTCCAATTGAGAAGGGACTTAGATCTCATGTGACAGATGGGTGGAACTGCCTTGCTTACAGTTGTAGATACTCTGTTTTGGGGGATGGGTGTTGTCCATCATCATCCTTTTGTTAGTTGTGATGGGTGAATCCAATGAACTGGAGAGTAGGCATTGGTTGGAACTCTGCTGAGATTCAGGTTTCAACCAGCATATTAACAGCCAGAAGATTGAAGTCTTTGGGACATATATTTCATGGGTATAGTGCTAATTATAGGTTCAAATAAAAGGGCAAGAAGAGCCATGTGAGGGAAAATTATAAATGAGTCTAACTCTGATACATTGAGAAGATAGGTTATCATATATTCCAAGGTAAGGCCTAACAACTGGCTGCTCATTTCCTGATGTTGTCTGCCCTGCTTATAATGTCTAGAGCCCTCAAGATCACCCCTGCTTGAGGCACTGTTTACTCTGGCAGTCAGTGTGATCCTCCTGAGACGTGCATAAGCATAACCTCTGGAATGATCACCTGACTCACTTTGAAATCTCTTAGTCATAAAAACTCATTTGTATTTAATATTTCCCCCTTTTGGTCTAGGTCTTTATCCAAATGCATCTCTAGTTGGTGTTTGGTTATAATCCCTCATTGTCAGGAAGGGTCATCCCTGGAAGTCATGCCCCACACCTGGAGGGAAGGTAGTGAGTTTATATGCTGAGTTTGTCTTAGAAACAGGCCACATTTGAGCAACAAGGAGGCTTTCCAGCTGTAACTCATAGGCAATATACATTACTAAGCTAAGTTTCAATTTCAACAGAACAAGGTCCATAAGTACAACCATCAATATCAAGCATCCACCATTTAAAGTGATATTTGGGGAGTGTGTGTGAAGCAAACTCAAACTACATTTGACCTTTATGAAATTATTCCAGAAACCAATATTTGTAGCTGAGTCAATATCCATTTTATATCTTCTAATAAACAATATACTCTACATATCAATTAATTGAGGAAATTCTCATTTATACAGTCAGACCCTGATTTATCCAGACACAGCTACACACATTGGTTTCAAGAAGAATTTCATAAAGGCCAAAAATAGTTTGAGTTTGCTTCATACACACTCCCAAATCCAATAATACTACACATTTCTGATTTTAAAGGGTAGACTCTAATGCAATAACACAGAAATTGTAAGGACGAAGAGACAAAACTTGAATTATTTCAATTCTGTCATTCTATGTGACCATTTGATGTTTTTATTTATGCTTACAGTTTTTCAACTCCAGAAACATCTCAAAGCCACAAGAATCAATCCTTAAGGAAGATATGAACAGTATTGCAATTTCTGAAATTCATTGTGAAATGGGATTTTTATGCACCCAAACCAAACTTATTTAAGGTTTTCTTTGTATTTCAATTCTTTTATGTGAAAGAAATTTTTTTAAATTAAAATTAAGATAAATTGGTCTTTGACCATCAAGAGAGGATGACAGACTGACAAACTTGGCTATACTATCTACTGAACAAAAACCTGTGATACAAATACAGAATTTGATAAGATCACTGATAATTTTGCAGAAGGCTCAAAAACAGAAACTATAAATTCATTTTTCATTTTAGGCACCAAACAGTGGTAGGTATAAGTTTTTACCCTTTTTCTTTTCTTATTAATTAATATTGTTATTTTTTAAAAAGCTTTAGATTACATAAATTTTACATAAAAAATATAGGGGATTCCCATATGCCCCACCCCCACCCCCTCTCACACTTTTTCACATTAACAACATCTTTCATTAGCATAGTACAATTGTTACAATTGATGAACACATATTGAAGCATTGCTACTAACCATGGATTATAGTTTAAATTGTAGTTTACACTCTGTCCCACATAATTTTGTAGGTTATTACAAAATATATAACAGCCTGTATCTGTCATTGCAATGTCATGCAGGGCAGTTCCAATGTTCCAAAAATGCCCCCATATTACACCTATTTTTCCTTCTCCCTCCCCTCAGAATCCCTGGTGGCCGCTGCCTTTATATCAATGATAAAATCTCTTCCATTGCTAGAATAAAAATACGTCTACTTTAGTCCATTGTTCATTCCCCAATCTTAAGGATTTGGGGATGGTGATGCCTGCTCTGTTTCTAATTGAGAGGGGGCTTAGATCTAATGGGGCAGAAGGATGGGACTATCTTGCTTGCAGCTGCAGACTCTCTCTGTTCCTTGGGATGGTCATTGTTTATCATCATCTCCTTGTTAGTTGTCCTGGGTGAATCCAATGAACTGGAGTGTAGGTGTTGCAACTCTGCTGAGATTCAGGGCTTGACTGGCATATGAACAGACCAAAGATTTAAGACTCTGGGACATATATTTAACAGGTATAGTGCTAATTATAGGTTCAAATAAAAGGGGCAGAAAAACCATGTATAGGGAAACTATAAATGAGTCTAACTCTGTTACACTGGAGAGCATAAATTGCAAAGTAAGGCCTACTGACAAAGTGCCAGATTCCTGAGCTTGTCTGCCCTTCTTATACTGTCTGGATGTCTCTAGAGTTCTCAAGAGCCCCACTGTTTGAGGCACTGTTTAATGTGGCAGTCAATGAGAGCCTGCTGAGATGTGCATAAGTATAACCTCTAACTCACTTTGAAATCTCTTAGCCATAAGAACTCATTTGTATTTAATATTTCCCTCTTTTGGTCAAGGCCTTTTCCCGGATGCATTGCTGGTTGGCACTTGGTAATAACTCATTGATGCCAGGGGAGCTCATCCCTAGGAGTCATTTCCCATACCAGGGAGAAGGTAATGTGTTTATATGCTGAGTTTGGCTTAGAGGAAGGCCACATTTGAGTGACAAGGAGGCTTTCAGGAGGTAACTCTTAGGCTACCCTTTTTTCAAAAGCACATTAGTGTGATTTAAAAGTACTATTCTTTTTTTCATTACTTTTTTCCTCTTGTGTGCTGGATTATCTAATCATTATATTGATTATATATACATACACACATATGTACACATACACTCAAATAAAGAAAAGTTTCACTGTGTATTTTTCTGGTTATTTTCATCATTTGTTTCATTTCAATCACTAAAAGTTATTTGATCCTATAGAGAAAAGAGATATTACAGAATGACCCCCCAGGTAAGTGTGCCATTGTGTTGATCAGAATCCATCTCTGCACACCAAACCTGAGTATCCAGTCTCCTTGTTTGACTTCTTCATTTGAATGGTTCTAAATCATTTTATGTCTAGCATATTTTAAAGTTGACATTTGTTCTTCTCTCCAAAATTTGCCTCCCCTGTGCTTTTTCTTGTCTCAGTCAATGATATTTTCATCTATCCTTTTGTCTGTTTTAAAAGTGAGGAGGCACATGTGAGCCCTCCCTTTCCCTCACAACTCATTATCTAAAATCCTTCACTAACTTCAATGACTTCTTCCTCCCCAATAGACACAGGCTCTTTGTCTCCTTTTCTCTGCACCATTCTAGCTGAAGCCCCCAGCCCTCTCTTGAACACTTTGTAATAATCTTCAAATCCTTATCTCCCTACTTCCTTCAAACCCATTTACCACATAATAGCAGAAATGATCTTTTAAATATATCAAATCAGATCATGTTACTCCTGTGCTTTAAATGTCTTTGCCTTGTTCCTTGGATAAAAACCAAAATGTTTAACATAGCCTACAAGCCTCTTCTTTAATAATCCTCTTTATTGCTTTCTAGATCCAAGCAGTACTATCCTCTTTTCATTTCCTCCAAATTCTCCAAACATGTTTTCTTTCCTCTTTCTGATACCTTCTTTGCCCATCTCCCCTAAACTAGCTACTGGTCTCAGTTTAAATATTATCTCCTCAAAGAGGCTTAACTGCCCTTGAACACAATTAGGCCATCTTTTTCTTATAACTCTTCTAACACCCTTTACCTGTGACAATTTGAAACCAAATGCTTATTTTATTAAATAATCATTTTCAAATCTGTCCCTGTATCAAACAATGGCTGTAATGTTTCTCATTGTAAATATTTGTGAACCCCCCCAGAACCTGTACAGTGCTTGGTCCAATGTATCAGTTGACTAGTAAAAAAAAAATAGCTATAGGGAAGCAGATGTGGCTCAAGTGATTGAGCCCCCACCTACCACAAGGGAGGTCCCAGGTTTGGCTCCTGGTGCCTCCTAGAGAAGACGAGCAAGACAGCGAGCTGATGCAATGGGCAGGAGCGATGAGCCGACACAACAAGATGATGCAACAGGGAGACACAAAGAGGAAACACAATGAGAGACACAACAAAGCAAGGAGCAGAGGTGGCTCAAGCAATTGAGTGCCTCTCTCCCACATGGGAGGTCCCAGGTTCTGTTCTTGGTGCCTCCTAAAGAGAAGATGAGCAGAAACAGAAAGCACACAATAAATGGACACAGAGAGCAGACAGCAAGCACAAACAACAAGGGGGAGGGGGAGAAATAAAGAAATAAAATAAATCTTTTTTAAAAATACCTATAAACTACTCCTTGAGATCAGGTGATAAGATTTCTCTGAGTTGGGAAGGTTAAGAGAAGGTTTGGCAGTGGAAGTAATACTGTATCGATACAATCTAGATAAGGGCAAGCAAGAATTTTATTGTGGGGTGATAAAGTCAAGGGAAGACCTTTTAATGGCATAAAGAGTAATGAAAGAATACATTTGGTCTAAACTAGGAATGTCAGTGGTGAAATATTGGAAAACAGATAGGCACATGGTCAAAATTTCCAAACAGTGTTATGGGGTCAGTTTTGTCCCTCACAGAGGTATGTACACGTCCTAATCCCCAGGATGTGAATGTAACCCTTTTTGGAAATAGGATCTCTGCTGATGAATTAGTTAAATCAAGATGAGGTCATACTGGAATAGGGCAAAACCTTAATTCAATATGACTTGTGTCCTTATAAGAGACACAAGACAGACACAGGGGAGGTGGTCTGTGAAAACAGAGGCGGAATTGGAATTATGCTGTCACAAACCAAGGAACACCAAGGAGTGCCCATAACCACTAGAAGCTAGGAAGAGGCAAGAAAGTCTTCTCTTCTTCAGGTTTCAGAGTGAGCATGGTCCTCTGGGCAACTTAATGTCAGACTTCTAGCCTCCAAAATTCAGAGAGAATAAATTTCTGTTGTTCAAAACCACCTCCGTTGTGGTACTTCCTACAGCAGCCCTAGGAAATTGAGACACTGAGAAAATATTTTTAAAAATACTGTTTGGGGGAGCAGATGTAGCTCAGTTGTTGAGTGCCTGCTTCCCATGTACGAGGTCCTGGGTTCAATCCCCGGTACCTCCTATTAAAAAATATAAATTGTTTGATATACCATTGTAAGATACTTATAAAGGCACATGTAGAAAGCAGTGAATGTGTGTGGATAGATGGGATAAGTGTATCTGAAGCTTAGAACTCCTTTGAGATACTAACATATCCATTGGCAGAATGTTATCCAAGTGACATGATATAGAGGGAAGAAAAATAAGCACAAAAGAGGATACAAAGAATAAGTATAAGTGGGAATAAAATCCATAGTATCCTGGTTGGGAAATAAAAGTTTTGTAAAACAAATTATTTTTGCAGGTAATTTGCATAGTGGAGTTGTTTCATGTAACTTCAGAGACTTCTCCTACATGTATTTGCTTTACCATTATGTATCTCTGAACTGAGGAATGGAAATGAATGACTGTGGGTGCCTCTGTGTTCTCGAGATATCAAAGAAATAAAAAAAAATATTAATTAGTTCTGCAAGTACCTTATTTATAACTGGTTGAAAGCATAGTTCTCCGGGCTTAACATTTTATTCTCATATATTTTGATTCTGCTTAGAATTTAGCCTCATAAATCTCCATTGGACTAAAACCAGGTTGTGAGTGTTGATAATGAGTCTCTCTGATAACTCATCAACAATTACCAAGACTAACTTTGTTATACTTCTGACCCAGACATTAAGCCGAGGGCTGACTTTGAGGGATCTGGGATGGCTTTCAGAAGCTTTATGTGTTTATCCACCTTTCCCCATGGACTTTCACTCAGAGAACAGCTGCATCACATTCCAGAAAGCAAACTTCTAAACCATGCAAACAGAAGGCACTTGGAAAGTTGGCCCAACACTCTATTTGAAAAAGAATTATAAATTCAGGGAGACTCGCTTTGGCATTATTCAGATTTGAAGGGTGTTCATGGTTCATAATTAAGAGCATGAACACATTTATGTCACCAGAGATCGCATTTTCCATTTTTGTAAATGTTTGCTCCTAGAGCTCAGATTTATGAGGTAATATATTAAAGCAGTAACGATATAGCAAAGAAAATGTTCGATTTTTTTAGAGTATAGACTTTGCTTGAGGAATTAACACAGAGGGCTGATGGGTCCCCTTTCTGTTTCTGCTAAAAATTTGCTAGACTCCTATGGTAGTTTGAAAAAAAAAATGACCTAATTCTTCCCCCTTTTCTGTATCCATGTCCTTTGCCATAAACTTTGTAAGGTCCTCCTACTCTGACTCTGAGCTCAGCCATGGGACTTGCTTTGCCAAAAGGGGTTTTAGCAAATGTAACACAAGCTGAGGGTTGAAAAGTGCTTGCCTGACTGTGCTTTTCTGATCCCACTCCTCCAAGATTGCTGTGAGAACATTCCCAGATTAGACTGCTGGATAATGAGACACGTAGCACAGAGCAAGTCAGCAGAGTCATTCCAACTGAGACCATCCAGATTCAGACACATGAGCCAGGCCAGCCAAGATGCACAGAGCTGCCTCGATGACCTACAGCTGACTGCAGACAAGTGAGCCAACCTGGCTCAGATCAGTCAAGCCCAGCCCAGAGCAGCTACACCATTCAAATAAACAGCCAGAGTTGGGTGCCACCGAAGTTCTGTGGTTGAGTGTTATGCAGCATGGTTGCGGCATTAGGTAACTGGTACAAACTTCTCACTTATTAAACAAACTCAGTACTTTATTACAAGGTTAAAATGATCTAGAAAAGTGGGTAGGATCACAGAAAAAGCCAAAGGATCTTAAGTCAGAAGTCGTGACTTTGAGTGTCAGATCTGCTACTCACTGGTTTTGTGACAAATAGAAAATTGGACAAATTCTCTGCACCAGTCAGTAACTGAGCAATGGTGAGAATTAAAAGATATGTCAAATGTGCTCTATGTTCTTGGGCAAGTTACTTAATCTCCATAATCTCAGTGTTTGTCAGTAAAATGAGGTTTATAACAGTCGTTATCCCTTTAGACTAATTGTGAAGGTTTTTTTTTTTTAAAGAATAAAACTTATGTAAGTGAGAGCTTGGCACGCAGAAGGTGCTCAATATATGTTAAAATTATTTTTATTATTAGTGACAATTTTGGTTAGGTCAACAAAAGTGGGGCACTGTAACTGAAAATCTCAGGTAAATGCACTTGTTACTCAAGGAGGCCTAAAGCATCCTGGGTGAAAGGAGCTATCTCCTGTGGCCTTCTTTTATTAGCACAAATTAATTGTAGGATGATAAATTTGCTAATTGTCACCTTAGAAGGTGAAAAAAGGCTTCATCATGGAATGAATTGGAAAATCTGTAAGTTTAAATGGGAAAAGTGAAGGAAGCAAAGAGGTAAAAAGTTTCTGTTGACCAGAGGTGCCATCCTGAATGCCCAGCAGAAACCCCTGAGGAGGCCAATGGATTAGAACCAAGGTGAAAAAGGCCACCCCGAGCCTCAGAACACAGAAGGAAGGTCTGCAGAAGGGAGAGTGAGGCTGGGCCCTGAAAAAAAGGAGCATCCAATAGAAATGGATCTAAATAATCTAATGAATTATTTTAATGAAGATTCTAAAGTTGGTGTTACTGATCTTATGTGAATTTCTTTTATCCTTCCTAAAATAATCAAGTTGTATAATGTGGAGGGCTCCAAGGTGTTACATCCCAAAGTGAATATTACAGAGGACAATTCATTGGTTTTACAAATAACACAGGACTTGAGCTTCCAAAAAGTCTGCACTGGTCACAATGTAGAGTACAAAGATGGTGTCTCAAATCAACTGAAACAGAGAAGGAGGAATGAGAAAGTATATAGAGCTCAGTAGAAACAGATATAGCACAGGAATCCTTTTAAGGATAAAAGCAGAGAAGTATTATGCTATTCAACAGCTTCAGGAGTTGAAGGCAAAACAGAATCAAAACAATTGGCAATCAAATGATAGTGGCTAACAGAGCACCCAGGGACCTTTAGAAAGGCTTTCTGTGCTTTCCCAGTCTGGAGATAATGAATCTAAATATTTCAGGATTTTTTTTTTCATTGTGTATGGCAATCTGAGAAATAATGCCATTTGAAAGAAATAAATACCCAAGAGAACATCTTTTATACCTCTGAAAGCCAGCCAGATATACTCAAAGCCCTCTAGCAAACAATGCCCCAGGCATCAAGACCCTCCAAGATGAAAAGTAGGAAAAAGACACTGCTCTGGAGAGCAAGGGGCCAAGTCTTAGTTAATGTGTACAAATAGGAGTGGTCCACAAGTAAAGATGAGGAGGAGAATAATGAGGTTAATGGAGAAAACACTGTGAACAAGAGAAGAGGAATTTATAAGGAAAGTGTCACAGCAAGACAGATGACTTCAGAAAAGATAGCTACTACTTTTGCTAAGGTCTATTTAGTTTGTGAATAAAAAGTCTTTGTCTGTTACTGCCACTAAGTGACTTGGCATATCCGAATGTTATTTCCACCCCCAACTCCAATATGTGGACCTGCTATCATTACCTAGCCACTGTTAAGAATTGATTTTCGTTTCCTTTAGAGTTTCCCACTGCATGGACCTAACTTGTCCTTAAATTTGATAGAGGGAACAGTTATAATCAGAGCAACTAAAAGTGAATTGTATGCTGATTAGAAGATTTAGCTGAGCAGACAGACAGTGCTATAAGGAGGGACAAGAGAATTTATGAGTCTATGATCTTAAGTAGATGAGAAGGAATGGAACCTAGTTTTACACAAGATGGGTTTTCTCAGACATGTGGATGGTTCCTCTGCAGTACAGGAAATTAGGCTG
>PVKH010039432.1:0-11184 GCA_004027955.1 Chaetophractus vellerosus | reverse complement strand
TGCTGGAACACATTTCGGAAATGCTAGAGGTTATGCTAAGGCAATGTCTATGTGAAGTTGCAACACTGGACCACTTAGTACATCTGCTTGTTTGGGATCATGTAGACTCAACATTAGGATGACTGAATTCTTGAGAGGAATAGTTTAATGGATTATTGTACTAGAGACAAAGCCTTGCTGTGTAGTACATTGAATATCCTTGTGTAAAGAGAATAACTTAGTAATATTTTATCTTGATTCCAAAAGTATTGCATTTTCATAGAAATATAGAATATTTAGAAAACATAGAGAAGAAAAAAAGGAAATAAAAATAATCCTTACTTGTTAGATAACAATTGTTAAATAATACTGTTACATAACTTTTTGCCTTATTTTTAATAGGTTAATTTCACCCTTTTAACCACATTCACTGTCATCTTGCTATATATCTATCTAGTCTTTTATAGGTATGCATATACATATTTTTCTGCAAAAATATGAAATTTATGTACATAAGGTTTTATAATTTTTACCTAACTTATATTAAGGGCACCTTTCCATGTCATTAAATATGTTATGCAGCATCATTTTTAAGAGTTGCTATTGTAGAATAGATTTTACAGATTATCCACTCACTTACATTCCCGGTACGGTCAATGCTTTAAGGCAGCTAATCCTGAGAAGGAGAAATAATGTTGACTATGCCAGATATATTATTCTCTTTTCATAACAATTGCTCAGCTATTGTTGAGATAATTTGTTGAGCCCATCTTAGGGGAAGCTACCATCTTTATGGATACTATTCTATATGAAATTATAATATGGGATCTAAGTTTTTTCACTTGATTAAAGTGTATGTTTTATAGGCATTCAATCTTAATCAGGTAACTAAAGCAGCCAGAGAAGTAAAAAAGACCAAAAAAAAAAAGGATTTTCTAGTAAGAAAATACAAAATGCTCCATTTCAAGACTTTTCGTTAAGGAAAAGTACATTGAATATTTTTCTTTATGTTGGGGCCCCCAAAAAAACCTTTTAGGAAATCCAAAATTTCAACAGTAATATAAAAAAAATGAAAAGTGGGTCCACAGATGAGCAGAGAGGGTATCTTTTCTTTGGAGCAAGTTTTCATGTGGAGCTGTCAGGTCTTTCTCTAGAAATTACCTTTTGGTTTTCCAGTTTTTAGGAGCTGTTTTCTTGTACCTTCTGCAAGTAACTTTGACTCACTTTCTTTCCTTCCATCTTTCTTTATCTAATTTCTCTCAAATCATAAACATCCATTAATTGTTCTAACCGTTTGTCAATATACAAACTTTTCACTTTAAAATCAGACTGTCAATTGATAATCATATGTCCTTCCTGGGCATCTGGCTTTGCCCATTCATGATGCAATTGGAACCATTTAGAAAATCCCTGAGTTCTTTAAAGGTGATTCTCTGACTCAGATGGTAGAAACAATTTGTTCTTTTTTTCTTGTTTTTGGAACACAGAGGTGCTAAAATCTCAGAAGGCTCTCTTCCCAGGTTAAGTTGTAAAGTTTGTTTATGGTGCCAGCAAGTCCCAAATTTAGACAGGTCAAAGACAGAGCTCAAGATTTGGGAAATATCCACCTACCTAAGTAGGGTAGGTAATATTGTGTGAGTGTATGAGTGTGTGAGTGGAAGAGAGAATGAAGTCATTAAAAAAATAAAAAAAGAACAAGCAGCTGGAATACAGACCTGTAAGACCACTTTAGAGAAGGGACAGATGGAAATTGAGGGCCTTCACTATATAAATTCTTCTGATAATCTTGACTACTCTTAAAACATCCAAGCCCAATGTTAGATTATTATGCCAAAGAATGCAAGACTTTGCCTCTAGGTGTTTCCTAACCCTTTTGGTTGCTTCTCCTGCGGATATAAAATACCCAGATCCAGCTGTGACCGTTTTGGGTTAAAGTCCTAGGCTTTCCAATGAACTTAGTGTAGTCCTTAGCACATGACATCTCTTAAATGCTTGAACCAAATAAAGAGGAGGAAATCTGCAGCCCTGAAAGAGAGGGTTGAAGGAGAATACAGAGGAGTTGGCAAGATAAGCCAAAGCTTTAGCCTATAGAGTATGTCAGTGTGTTGTTATTAAGATATTGTCTATATTAAGGTAATTGGTTTACCATAAAAATGATAAAGGGGGGGAAATGTTGTGAGTGGCTAGATATGGCTATAGAAGAGTATAGTGTAGTAAAGCATGAGGGCTCAAATCCCTGCTATGCCCCCTTTACCTGCCATGTGACCTTCGGTAACTTTGTTTGTGTTTCATTATCTTTAAAATGGGAGGAGTAGAAGTACCCACTCATAGACCTGTGGAGATCCAATGAGAAAACACAGCCAGTATATTTACATAGTGGCCAGTTTCTGTCTATGAATTAAGTAGGGGCAGCTGAATTCTCAGATTTGAAAAGGTTTTGAATGAACACCTGATCCTTGCTCTTTGAGACATTCATTCCTTCAGAAAACAATATGGACCTCTCATGTCCTAGACAGTAAGGTAGGCCCTGGGGATATAATAGTGAAAAAGATAAACAAGGTCATTACAGTTTTTTAGCCTACATTATAGTGGAAGGAAGACAGACAATAAAATAAGTTGACAAATGAATACGAAAGCTTTGGACAGTGGTAAGTGCAATGAAGAAAAACAAACTTATGTGGCAGGGAAGAACTATTGGGGACTACTTTATATTGGATGTTGAAATATTCCATTGGATATTCAGGGTTATTTTGGGGTGAATCAAGAAATAACTCCTAAATAGAAGTTGTGGTAGGAAGAATAGCTTTAGGAGTTAGCAGAGTTGTGTTAGAATACCAGATCAGTGACCTACCATTTATGTTTTCTTCAGTGACTTACTCAACATCTCAGTGTTTCAGTTTCCTTATTTGTAAAATAACGTGATACTAATAATACCCATCCAAGGGAATTGTTGTGGGGCTTGAATGACATAATGCATTTAAAGTGCTTAATTTTGTGCCTGATGCATAGTAAGATCCATATAAAATTTAGCCACTATCATTACCATTATATGGAATAGTGAGAAATCTATCCAGACTCAGTACCAAGAATATTTGTATTTCTCCTGCACCACTGGTTGGCTTATAATTACATCTTCTAAATGCTACGAATCATGCTTCCCTCTTTCTCTTGACTGGTAAAAAGTTGAGAGCCAAATTTGTGGTCTACCTCTAGCAAATAAAAAGTAATTTACTGAGTACCTTATTTATTTTTTGAATAGCCTCATTCTTGGGTAGATGTTTTCTTTACTATTTTTCCTTCTAATTAAATTTCCTCATTTCTTTACTTTTTATTCAATTTTATTATTTATTATATGTGTTTTTGTAAGCTGCTATAAATCCTTTTTGTAAAATGCTCAGTACAAACAAATAGAACAACAAAATAGCAATCTGTATAGACAAGTTGAGCCTGAATGTGACACAGCAGGAAATCCTCTTACAGAGGACATTTGTTTGCCCATAGGGTATGAAAAAAAAAAAAAAAAAGAAAGCATAGCTTGTGTGAAAGAGTTTCAATGTGTATAATGACCTACTTGGTTTACTGCTTAGTGAACCCCAACCTCTGCCCAATCCCAAAATTGGGGGACTTATTTTCATTCCCAATGTGAGCAGCTCAAGGAAATGAGAATAGTATGGTTTTGGAAAGAGACAACCTTCTCAAAATTCTGCCACTGACTAGTTTTGAGATTTGGGGCAAATTAATGAACCTTCTGAATCTTCATTTCTTCATTTTAATGGCAATTATAAAACCTGACCTGGCTACTACATTTGATTCTTTGAAGATCATTGAATGTGTTCTGTAGTTCTATAAAGCTTGACACATTGTATTGATGTCAACTGACATAATCATGGTGGTGATGATGACGGTGATGATGATGATCAGTGACATTGTCAACACTGTTGCTGACCTACCCTAATCTTAGGGTAAAATCCCAGTGCTACAATGGGCTTCTTGCCTTGTTGTACAAACCCCAGGGTACCCTTCATACTCTCATCAAAGTAAATGGTGTCCCCTGAAGCTGTGCATTACACAGCCCCCACAACCACATGTGATGGCCCTGACCAAAAGCCCTGCTTATATTCCATTTCTGATTACCCAGGTTTCTTACCTCATCTTTCCTGCCTGAGTGTCTTCTTTGCTAAGCCAACCAGCACTTCAGTTCCTCTGACACCAGAGACCTGCTTTCTTACTATTTTGTCTTTGTACTCAGCTCCCAAAGCCAACCTGTACCTCTGCCTACTGGTGGCTTTTCATGTTTCCATGGGCCACCTCCTACTTTTATCTGCTGGAAGCCAACCATCTTTTCTGTTAGCCACAGTGTGTCTCCTAACACTGGCTGCCATATGCTCTTGTCAGCTGTTTTAAGATCTGGCTCCATCTTTCCATCTAAACTTCTTTGAAGAAAATAATGTATTGACTGCCTTTAGGATCTGAACATTAGCTATATTATCAGTAGCTTATGCTACAAAGAGGATTTTCATTTTTAAGGTGTTAGCCACCCAAATGTACTCCCCATTTAATAGGCAAACTCAAGTAATAAAGATTCTAAACACATAAATGGATATTCGGGGTAACTGAAGCCTATCTTTGAAATTATTAAGAAATATAATTCTTTTACATTTATATTGCAGATTTCTCTACTTTCTTATTTTCAGTACATACAGAGTTTTTATTGTTGTCTTGAAAATGGGATCATACTTACTCTCCAATTTGCTTTTCTTAACAATAAAGCATAGATATACCTCAGGGTTTTTAGATATAAATTTTGACTTATTTCTTCTAAATAGATATGTAATTTTCAAGCTTGCAGATACTACACTTTCTTAAGACTATTCCCCAGAATCAATGTAAATAAGATTGTTTAGAAGTTTTTATTTCTATTTTCAGCCACAGAATTGCTGCAATAAACATCTTTGGTTTACATCTTGGCAATGTATGACATCCTCTCTAGAAGCAGCTTGCTGTTGTTCTTTAAATTTTTGCTTGTGAGTGGAGTAAAAATGTTGCCTCACTATTGCTTACATTTGTATTTTCCTGGCTACAAAAAAGACTGAGCATCTTTCATGAATATTATTTATTTGGATTTTCTGTCCTGCACATGCTCATTCTTCTCTAGTATCCATTTTTATATCAGATTTTATAAAGGATCATTTTTTATATTTTTTCTTAACAATTTGTTGAAGCTCTTTGTTTATTGGGACAGAATTCCTTTGTCTGTCAAATGTGTTACGAATATTTCTTCCTAGGCGATCATTTCCCTTTGTATTTTGTATGGTGTTTTATTGCCAAACAATTTTTTAAAATTGTTTAATGCTTCAATCTTTATATTTGCCTCCTATTAAAATCATTTTTTTCAACCATGTCCCTTTTCTCCCCACTTAACAATGTATCATCCTTACCGGCAGATTTAACTCTCTCTTTTTCCTTTCCCTAGTTTCTTTTTATATGGATAAACACACATGTGTAGTCCTACCTAAAAGAGATGTCATTATTTGCTTAATTTTCACCTACTTTATCTTCTTCTTTTGAACTCTCATATCCTCCTGGTCGTTCGTGCTAACAACCTAATATCTAGCCTTCCATCCACTTTCTTCATGTTCATATGCTCATAGACACACACTCTCACATATACACATGCACAATCATATGTAAATATGTACATTTATATTTTCACATGCATATATAGGTATTTTTGAAATTTTGTGTCCCACTAAAATGGTATAATATTTATATCAATCAATGTGTGGGCTGTCTGCCAGATGCACTGTTAGTTTTTTGGTTACAATGTTATATATACTTCTCTGGGATTTTTTCCCCTTCTTTCTCAACAGTACCACGTGGAAAGCTTTCCAAATCAACTGCCAAGATTCTAATTGATTCGTTTTATTGGCTGTATACTATTTCATGGTGTGGTTATACCATAATTTATTCAACCAATCCTCTATTAATGGTAATTCACAATGCTTCCACTTTTTTTTTGCCACTCTGAACACTGTTGTAAAAAAAATTTCTTTGTACATATGCTGTTTCATGCTGGTGCTTTTATTTCTACAGAATAGATTCCCCAAAGTGAGATTGCTGGGTTGAAGTAGTGTATAGCTAGATTTGTTTCTCCCAAGAAACAGTAATTCGCATTTCTTCAAGTAAGTACTAGAGTATCTACCTCTCATCCTTGCAAGTAACAGTGTTATCACTCTTAATTTTTGTGACTAATGGGTGTAAATTTATAGCTCATTATTACTTCTACTTGTTTTAAGAAGCTACTAAGAAAAACTTGCCCTTTCTGGGTGACTCCATACTATTTGTCTTCCTTTATTGGAACGTGCAGTCTGTTAGCATTGTGATTTCCCTGGTCCCTCTCTGAATGTGTCAGTGTCACTTCTGTGTGCCTGACTCCAGGGGCCTCCTTACCCACACCTCCACCCTACCTACTTGACTGTCTCCCATACGTTTGAAAATTTAGACTTTCAAACCAGAGGGCTATCTTTGTTCAAAACATTTAAACATCAGTGTCAATAGGACTCCTAATGAAGGTGTGAAGAGTAAGGTTATGATTTTACTTTGATATTTTAGTAATCATTCAGTTCTTAAGGAAATTTTGCTTTCCAAAAAGCCATCTCTAGTGTAAAAAAGTATAGATAAAAGGCATGGATTTTTTTAACTTAAAACCATCGAACACCATTGCCAGTAGACTTAGCATAATAATAACCTCAGAACCCACCAACCACATAGTAGGGAAAATTGTTAATCTTCAAATCACTAACCTAGAAAAAGGTGATCATCTCCAGTCATGCTATGGACAAATTCTGAAATGTCATGTATCTATGCTCAGTCTCCCTACACCCTGCCACCACGTCACTAAAACTTGCAAAGAAACTGGTCCTTGTGGTGTAACGTGAACATTTATTCTGACTCCTACCTCCTCCCCCGCCCCGCCCCCGTCTTTGGTTTATTCTCGTAGTAAAGTTGTAGCCTAGAGAAATGACCTCAGTAGAAGAGTGTGAAGATACTCCACAGAAGGAGAGGGGAGAGAAGATAAATGTGGTTCTGTGCCTTCAGCATTGCCACAAGGAATCTAGTCTTGGTCAAAGGAGTCCACATATTTTGGTTCTCTAAGTTCATCCATAACTCTCTTAGATGAGGACTTTTGGTCTTTTCATTTAAATTCTTTTCACTTTGACTCACTGAAGCTGTTCAGGAATGGGCTTCTCATCCAGCTTGACTACAGGAAGAAAATACTCCAATGAAGTGGATTTTAAGAATTTTGGTTCCTGTGCCATTAGTTCTTGTAAATGAAATCCCTAGACACCTCGATTTCCTGGGCATTTTGATTGGCATGAGTTGGTTGTTTTCAGAGCATGATCATCCCTGGGCACTGATGAGAGAGTGGGTCTCAAAACTTGGTTCCAAGTCCTGGAAAGTAGGCAGCCTAATGAGTTTATCACACAGCAGTTCTGGCCAATTCCAACATTTGATCTCCAAATGTATACAAGTACTAAGAGAGGAAGGAAAATTCCACATCATTTGCCCAAAATATGAGGTAGCTTCCTTAATAGTTAAAGCTAATGAAGGACCAGAGAACCTTGAATCACATACTGTGAATCTCAATTTTTCTAATGAAAAAAAAAAAAAAAAAAGGATAACCACATTTTTCTTGTCTCTCAAGGATTTTAGGGAGGATCAAATGAATAAATGTATGCAAAAACACTTTGCAATATGTATGTTATGCACAAATGTCAGGTGTCATTAAATTGTTGTAAAGTTCAGTGCTTTGTTTCTTCTAGTTGTGAACATCAGAAATCTCTGGATGGATTATAATAGACACCAATTTTTTAATTTACAATCTGTGTGTAGGCCCTCTTGCAAAATTCATCTTGCTTAATGATTTTCCATTGCCACACCTCTACCATTGCCCCAAAAATATTAGAATGGTTGACTTGATGGATTCTGTAAATAGGCATCATGATGTTTCTGTTGTCCTTTCTTTGAAATGCATTTATGATAGACAATATCCGTGGGCCTCATTATAACAAAGCAACAGGAATTAGTGGATAAGAATCTGCATTCAAGATGCTAAAAGTCTCCACAACTCTCTAAAACTATCATGAAATATCTTCTCAGATGTTTGAAGTAAAGAACTTTCACTACCATATATCATTTAATTCAAGTATAAATTGTAACTGCCTTCTTCCATTAACGTGGTTCTTTAGCCAGTGAAATATTTTGCAATTCTGTCTTCATGTCCTGATAAAACCATCATCCTAGGGATCTAGTCACTTTTAAAATTAAAATAATACTGAAGCTATATGTAACATAGTTGATTAAAATCAACTTGTAAATTTAGCTAACAAACTAAATGGATTCATAAAACATCACTTAAAATATTTCTGGGTTTTGCCCTCTAATCCTCTTTGAATGTCTTTATTCTTAATCACAGACATCAATATAGATTTTTTTATTCAACTTATTCATTAATTTAATATGTATTTATAGAGTGATTGAACACCTATCACATTTCAGTGATTGTGATTGGCTTCTTGGATAGGTTAAATATTAAGACTAACAGCATAAAACATAGAACATTTACTATTGTCCAGGAACTATTCTAAGCATTTTATATACAATCCTAATAATCACCCTATGCATAGATACTATTACCTTGACCATTTTACAATGGGGAAACTGAGACATGGAGAGTTTAAGGACATACCCATAGTTACACAGCAGTAAATGGTGAAGCCAGGCTTAGAACACAGAAAATCTGTCTTTAGTGTCCAAACACTGAACAGCCCTGTCTTCAGGAAGCTCATTATATGTGTGATCATGTGATCTTCTATAGAAATAACAATAACTATTATGAGCATGAATAAAAACTGTATCTGAAAATAAGTTCTATTTCTACCTATAGCAGTTTTATATGGTTTATGAATTCCAAAAACAAATATTAGATTATGTTTGTAAACTGGTCTGTACTTGGGTATCATTAAATTATGATTAGGGCCTTGATTGGGCCATGTCAGTAGGATGTTGAGGCCTTGCCCCCTTGGTGGGTAGGGACTCACAGATAAAACTGCATGGCAGAACAGAGGAGTTAGTTGGAGTTTTGATGCTGGGGTCTTGATGCTGAGTTTTGAGCTGGAGCCCAGGAAGTGAACACAGAGGAGAACACAGAGGAATAGAGACTGCTCCTTAGACATGGCAGAAACCCCAGGGAGAGAGATAGAGCCATTCTTCTGATACTCTACCGCTGGCCTTGTGGAGAGAGCACAGCAGCTGAGCCCAGAGAGAAACAGAGCCCAAGGAAGAAAGGAACCCAAGAAACCTGAACTCTTGACAGACATTGGCAGCCATCTTACCCCAACACATGGCAATAGACTTTGGTGAGGGAAGTAACTTATGCTTTATGGCCTGGTAACTGTAAGCTTCTACCCCAAATAAATATCCTTTATAAAAGCCAATAGATTTCTGATATTTTGCATCAGCACCCCTTTGGCTGACTAATACACTACACTTATTTTAGATGATATTTATAAAAGTAAATATTTTATCATGAACTTAAAACAATAAATTAAATATCACTAAATAAATGAGTGAAAAGTTAAAAAATAAGATTACTAAACATATTTCTATTCATGTTGGTTTGGGTCTTTTGTGGACCCTAGAAAATTATGGTCTTAAATAGAACCTATCAGGAACCATTGATTGGATTATGCAAGTCAAGAGCTATTTGATTAGATTGCTCCGGTATGTCATAGCCCAGAGTGGATCGTAATCCTCTTACTGGAGTCCTTTATCAACAGAGGAATAAAAGCTACAGACACAGGAAAAAAGCCATAGAGAGAAGCCTCCATAAGTTAAATCAGTGCACCTTAAAGAGAAAAATGCCACAGATGGAGCAGCCCAAACAACAAGGCCTGGAGGAGTGGAGTGAGATGAGCTAATGCCGCCATTATGCCCTGCCATATGCCTGATTGAGAGAAAGGGAGCCTGGAGAAGAGGGTAGAGGTCAGCAGAACTGCCATTGTCCCTTGCCACATTGCAACAGTCCAGGATATTCAGCAGCCGACCTTCAGGGAGAGAGCGTTGACTGATGCCTTGATTTGGACATTTTTCCCAACCTCAGAACTGTAAACTTTTAACCTAAATAATCTCATTGTAACAGCCAACTCATTTCTGATATATTGCATTGGTAGCCTTTAATAAAGTAAAACAGAAATTGGTACCAGAAAAGTGGATTGTGTGCTGGAATGCAAATACTAAAAATATTGGAAGGATTTTATAAATGGGTAAAGGATAGATTCTGGAAGAATTGTGAGATGCTAGATAGAAAAGACCTAGCTTGCTTTGAAGAGACTGTTTGTAGGAATATAGACCCTTAAGTTATTTCCAGTGAGACCTTAGAAGAAAATGATGAAACTGTTGTTGGAAATGAGACAAAAGGCAATCTTTGTTTTAAAATTGGAGAGAACATAGAAAAATTGATTCCTGATTTTAGATTGAAGGCAGAATTTGAAAATGCTTGATGAGAGTGGAACCAAGAACATGGCTATTGGACAAACCCTTGAAAAGGGATGAGCTCCTGCTCTGTGAGTTCCTGAGGAGAAGACATCATTCTATAGATGACTCTCAGACTTCAAAATCTAATAGGTTATGCCCTGCAAGTTTTCAGAACTGTTTGGGACCCATGACCCCTGTTTTCCTTCCAATTTCTCCCTATGGCAATGAAAATCTTTATCCTGTGACTGTCCCTCCTTTGTATATCAGGTCCACAGCTTGTAGGTAATTTTACCCCAGGACAGACTACATACCTATAACTGACTCTAATGAGATTTTGTACTTGGGATTGAAATGATTCAAGGTTTTTGAAATATTGGGATGGAATGAATGTACTTTGAATATGGAAGAAGATGTATTTTGGGGATTCACAGGATAGGATGTGTTGGTTTGAGTATTTGTCTTTTATGGACACCAGAAAATTATGTTCTCAAATGGAACCTATCAAGAACCTTTGATTACATGAGATTAGTTGAGGCCCATTTGATTAGATTGCTCCAGTAGGATGTAGCCCAGGGTGGGTCTTAATCCTCTTACTGGAGTCCTTTATAAATGGAGGAATAAAATCCACAGACACTGGAAAAAAGCATCAGAGACAGAGAAGAACCTAGA
>PVKH010039431.1:0-11195 GCA_004027955.1 Chaetophractus vellerosus | reverse complement strand
GAAGGAGAGAGGTTGCTATTTTATAACAGCTGGTTAAGGAAGGCTTGCTGAAAAGGTGACTTTTGAGCAGAGAGCTAAAGGACATGAGGGCATGGGCCAAGAAGATATGGGGAAGGGAACATGGAAGAAGGGCAGGGGAGGAGAGGGAAATTGTTTCAGACAGATGGAGTAGCATATAAATCTCTTGAAGTGGGAGATTGCTTGGTATGTCCAAAGAAAGCAAGAAGAGCAGTGTGGCCGGAACCATAGTCAGCAGGGGCTGTCAGACAGAGCTGCATCCTTGGCATGTTTGAGAGATACCCTAAAACAGTTTCCCTCCATAGCTTCCCCAGATATCAAAACCACATAATCTAGTATTGGATTTATTGCTTTGGCTTAGGTAACAGAATAGAGAATATTTTAGCTGGAGTGACACTTCTAAATACACAAGGAATGGGTGGAACTCTTTGGATTTCTCTTCTATTAACTTCTTAATGCTTATAACATAGCAATAAATATTATTTCTTGTCACCTTGGACAAAAATGCTCTGGGTCCAGAGTAAGAAAACAAGGAACAGTTATAGTGCTAGGTAAATATTTTTGGAATAAATGAATGAGTGAATAATTAAATGGATATACTCATTACAAGGTTATAAAGCCTAGAGAACCAGATTATTTTATTTTACAAACACCAATGCACAGAACACCATGTCTTCTGTCCTATGCATTTAACCCACATATAAAATTTGAATTTATAATAATCCAGTGAGATAGGTAGTGTTATTATCCCCATTTCCAGATGAGTAATTTGCTCCAGGTCACCTAAGCAGTAAGAGGTGGAACCAGATTTCAACCCAAACAGCCTGCTTCAGAGTCCATAAACAAGTGTACTAATTTCCTCTAAGTATGCTTAGATTCACTGAATTTTAAACTGGCTTTTTAAGATGGAATGATATCTCTTGGTGGACACTATAGAGCTATTTTTATCACCCAGGTTACAATTTACTATATTTCAATTAACAAAGTTTTTACCTATAAAGTATATTAATAAACACTGAAGAATTTTAAAAAATGAATGGGACAAAATGTTTCTTTGCATTTTTAGCAAGTCTCTGTAATTCATGAGTGTTAAAGAATGCATCAATTTTTAAAAACAAGGTAGCATAAAATATACACAATATATCCTTTGTAATGAGTCATGTATCCTGTACTTGTCAAAAATAGCTGCAGCTCTTATAGCTCATGAACCAACTCCCATCACCACACCCAAACACATTTCACAATTTTGCAACATAGCAGTTGTCTTTTTCTAAATTTAAGTTGGCAAGAAGTGAAGAAAGTAAAAATTTTAGTATGGACTTTGCAAAGGAATAAATAGGTCCTATGAATTTTGCAGATTTTAATTTCAAAATTGTGTTATCAAAGTTTGAGGCAACCAATATTAAATGTGTCTGTGAGGCTTAAAAATAGCATCATTTATACTATTTATACTGGGTTTAATCAAAACAATTTTGTCCTTTGGTAAGTCATTTTTGTTTCCTAAGCAAATATGTGTAATATTACCTATAAGGAAAGTCATCATATATTTGAGAAACAGAAAGTAGTGATGGGCATAAATTGGAAACAAAAGGAAGGGAAAGAAAGAAAAAGTGAATATTTGCTTTGCTTGTTTTCGAAATAACTGGGGATAACTAGCTAACCTGTGTCTGGATTTGGAAACTTGGAGGAGCTGATTGAGAGATGTGGCTCGTTCCCTCCTGGACTAACCATAAAGCATGAACTGTGGGGGTCAAATAGATCAAATACTTTCATTGCTTTTTACCAACTCCGTAAAATTAGGTGGTTGACTTAACCACTCCTAATCTATTAAAAAATAAATAAATAGAAAGGTTGATAATGCCCACTTCTTAGGATTGAAGCACTAAATAAAATAGCATATGTAAAGCTCTATGCTCTATGTACTATACACAAGTCTTGTATTCATTAAGTGGCAGTAAGTGGAAGCTATTGATGTTATTTCATTAACTCCTTCCTAATTCCATGATGAAAATGTTCTAAACTTCTTTAATATACTAATATTTATGTTTATTATTTGGTGTTAAATTGAAAATACAGGACACAATGTGCCTTGTACAGTGTGATCGCATTTTTGTAGATGTTCTTAAGTGAATGCATTATTAAAATTCTGTAAATATACACTGCAAGATGGTATGACCAGTTTTTTTATTATTATTATTTAGGAGTAGGATTTTAAGTGTCTTTTTATTGCAACATATTAAAGGTTGGGGCTTTTGGTTCTTATTAAAGTAGAGTAGCAGGATTTTAGTGATTTTTTTTTTTTGCTTCTTTGCTCATTCCAATTGTTCTAGAATAAATGTGCATTATGTTTTTGTGAGGAATGATAAAAGTTACATAAAATACTCATCTTAAAATATTATTTTCATTTTTCACTTGTACAGAAGAGCCATAATATGGTGCAAAATTCTTTCAAATCAAGGAATATTTAATACTAGGTATTTATTATCTCTTTCAGTTGTTAAAGATAGAAAGAATATAGTAACTCTATTGGCTTCATCCCCTGTATTGGCCAGAATAAAATTATTGTAATTTTTCTTACCATTTGGTTCCAATCTGAATAAATCTGAAAATTTGAAGCACAGAAAGATGACATGATTTATACAAACTATGTTAACATGGAGGTAAATTGGCAACAATATCACTTAATAGGTATGATTCTAAAATGAATGCACACAGTGACCAAATTAAGTAATTTAAAGATGGATTTCTCTACAGTACTTCTGTTTGCATACCATTATGAAGAAAAGTAGAAAAAATATAACTTGTGCTTTTCTATTTTAGTACATGTAGATATTTTATTATTCCAAATAAATACTAAAACATCTTTAATTTTGTTTAATAAAAGATAATATTTTGCAAATATTAAGCTGAGTCATTTTTAATTTCCCACTTGAATCAAGGTTTTCTTTGTAGTGTCTGACCTCTGACACTGAGTAATGATGGAAAGAATGGGATAAACTTATACCTCTTATGCAAGACAAAAAATGGGAGGAAGACGGGACATACTGAGGCTGGTTAAAAATATTAGAGGAGAGAAGCATTAAAGCAGAAGGAGGGTTTAACACAATGGGTTCCTGTACAGTGATCTGAGAGAGGACTCCCTCAACCAGGATCGGAGGGGATTTGGCTTCCTCTAGGTTGGATAGTTCCAAGGATCTCTCAGGTCAAATGTTTAAATCATCAGATTGTATTAAGTTCTTATCCACTACCCAGTTGACGCAGCTTCTTAAAGAAGATTAGATGAGTTACATATTAAGCAAACATCTCATTCTCTTGTGTATCCAAACATAGTCAACTTTATGATACAGATAAAAACTTTAGAAATTGTATTATTATACTGCAATTTTATTTTAACAATATTCAGTAGTTTTATGGAACAAGCATTTACACCATTTCTCACAATATATATGTATATAAAGTTAAGTACTTTTATGTAGACATGTATATATATGAGTATGTGTTAAAAGGAATGGCATCATTTGCATATATATCTTATGTTAATTCAATTATACACATTCTGCAACAACAAAAAAGGTGAAGCAAATATTTTAAAAATTGCAGAGGGGGCAGATGTGGCTCAAATGGATGGGCATCTGTCTCCCATATGGAGGGACCTGGGTTCAATCCCCGGGATCTCCCATTAAAAATTAAAAATTACAGAAGGTTCTGTATGCCATCCTATGCAATGAGTATTAATGGAGACCTGAACAGTTTCTGAAGTCTCTTCTTTGCTTCTCATGGTGTGAGTACTTTATGATGCTGAATATAATCCTAGTTTTTAAAGATATTTTAACACACTAAAAAATACACAAGAAAGTCCTAAGGTTAGGGCAGGTCATTCAGCTGTTGCTCAGCCAGAGTATGAGTGTTACGTTCCACTTGGAAGGCATACTGGCTAGAGAAGCTATAGTGGGACTTCATAAGTTGGTCTCCAGTGTGGTACCTCCGTGAGGCATTGTCCAGGGTGATTTTGAATAAATGGATTTTTTACTTTGAGCTGACTTTAAAGCCTAACCTTCCCCCAAGAGAAGATGTGATTTCCCTGTAAGCATGCATACATAACAGGTTTGAGGACATCAAATTTCAGACTGCTTCTACCACTAATTTATTTAAGTTTATAGTTGTAGATATGTCCTAAAAATGAAGTGACCAGATGATAAAAAAGGGAGTATTTATTGCCTTATTCACGATGATTTTTGAGGCATAGCTCATATTCTTTTATAAAATATGAAAGAGGTTTCTAGGAATCTAATTTCCTTACTCTTATTTCTTAGGGCAACAGAGTCTCAGCTTTGTTAAGTAATATCCATTTGTGGATTCCTGGGAGTTTAACACTGTGTTTAGGAGTTAGTCTATCATATCATATTTTAGTAAATGAGGGGGTGGGAAAATTCTTATAGCACAATATTTTTCTATAGACTATTATAAATAATTTTAGAAAAGGGAATGTGTAGTTCACTATAAAACTGTTGTGTTTGAGTTGCATATTTATAGAAAGACCTTTTGGAAGAGAGTTTCCGGGAATCTCATTCAGTGATACCCTTAAGAATCTGTGTGATCTGGAGCAAGTATCTTCCAGAGCATCAGTTCTTTCTTTGTGAAAATAATGAGTTTAGGCCAAACGGTCTGCAAGTTTCCTTCAACTTTAAAATGGTATAGTTCTGAAATTTCTTTTATTTCATATACATCACCTTTTGAAGTGCCAGTTGAGTGATTTAATTTCAATTAAAATGAGCATTCTCTACTTATAATGTTAATCATAATTAATTTTACCATTCAGAACAAAACAAAACAGGGTAAGCAGTGGAATAAACACATCAGGAGAGGTAGAAGAAGAGATTGATGACGCAGACCAGTGGACACCCTTGGAAACATAGGTGGTGGAGTTTTTTGGAAAAGGTTATTTAAAAAGAAAATGAATGTGTGTACAAAGAAATGAGGGCCAGAAGAAGAGGGTCACTCCTGAATAGGAGAGAGTAAAGATGGAGGCATCACACTGTTTCCATTGTCACTGGTACTGACTCGCAAGAGCAGCTCTCCTTGTCTAATATTCTCAAGGAATATTCCTATTGCCATATTATAAATCTCCAGGGAAAGTTATACAGACAACAAAAATCCTACCAAAATATTACTCAATGAATCTTATTCCATTGTAACCTTTATTACTGACTATACAAGAGTTTCAAGGTTTTCCCCTAGTATTTTTCCCTTTAATATTAATAATTAGTATAATAAAAACAAATTATCACTTCATAATAAAAAGGACTGACATTGCTGGAATTATTTTCCTTTTATATGCTGATTTGAATATTTTTAGTTGAATTGTAATTTTATGATTACACAGCATGTATGTAATTAACCCTTGGTTTAGATCAGCATAATTTATTCTTCTTAGAGAAACTTACGGCTCTTAGATTCATTCAGTTTTTAAAGTGTATTTCTTTCACTGGGTTTTCATAATTTTCTCTCCATGTCCCCCAAGTTATATTATTATTCTGCAATGCTTGGTAACAGACAATCAGCTGCTATAAAGGAGGTCTGGAAAACATGCTGGCTTATCCTTTTTCTCAGAGATAACACACTTTAGAATAAAAGAAGTTCTGTCAATATTAAACTTATTAAATGATTTCTATCTTTGATTATATTTGTTTTCTGTCACTAGCAAAAAATGTGAACATAGAGTATTTGTTAAAGTTAAAAGGAAGTCTAATCAGAATTTTACTTTTTCATATTTTCATAAAAATGCATTCCGGGTAGATAAGTAAATAAAGATAATAGCCTAGTCAATACAAACAATACAAACCAACTCTTAAGCAGAAAACTATTTATTGGAAGGAATAATGGGAATACTTTAACCAGGCTTAGAAAATAAGAACCAAGTAAGGTGAATGAGCTAACTTGTGCGCAAAAGCATTCCGCAAGTCTGAAGATGTTGCAGCAATTGATGCCAGTACCATACCTCTTGTTGGGAACACATATTGTACATAAAAAGCTATCACAGCACACTGGATATTACTTCTTCCACTTTAGTGTAGTAAATTGACTCTGTCCATATTGCTTTTTATCACATCTTATAAATTCCAGGTGGGAACATTTAATTGGCTGATTGTACCAGTGCTCTAGTTGTCAGGGATCAGGGTAAACATTTGGTTTTTTGCAGCAAAGGCAGATTTTTCCTTCCACCAAAACTTACCCATCTATGTTTCTACCAATTCTTCCCCTAACTCAATTACTTAATTAAAATACTGGCCATCTTAAGCTAGGCCACTGGGAGATCTCTTTAGGGAATTTTAGGAGAGATATGAAGAAAGGGAGCTTTGTACTTGTACACATAACATTTGAGAGCAGTATGCAGCACCATTCTTTACCAGCAGATTAAAGAAGCAGAGAAAACAACTTCAGAGAAAGGGCTAAAAGAGAAAAAAATGCAAGAAGATTAACAGAGAGGGGTACAGATGAGAGGATTGAGTCTGTTGACATTCAGATACTCTTTTTGTTCATCCTGAGACCCAGTTCTGATTTTTAGGAATTGCCCTTAAACATTATATAATTTATCCTTCCTACTTAAGTTACTTCAAATTGTTTAGCTGTTACTGTAGTTAGTCTAAATACATTCTATATTTGAGGCCCTTTAAAGTGAAATCAAATATGGGTGAGATTTGATGTGGATGAGGTATTCAAATATCTATGTAGCATTTGATATTTGTAAACTTATATAATTGTGAAATAAATTCTATCATAAATACTGTCACAAACTCTAATAAAAAGTAGAGAAAATGAAAAAATTAAACACTTGGTAAATTTATTTTTTTTGCTTAAAGTTAGAATTAGAACTTTGACTTTTTAACTTACAAATAATAGATTATTTCCATTTCAGCAAATCACTTGCTTACCTGAGTGCATTTTATCTGAAAGTACTATGAGCTTAATGTGTCTACATTTGCAGTACAAAGGATAAAAAATACATCTTCCAGAGTTCCAGTAAGAGAATTTTCGTGTACAGTCTATTGAATTTTTCAGTTACCTTACACACTAAATCATTATCTAGATGTCAAGGGCATTCACTTTTCAGAGTCTTTGAAATTATTTGCCCCATCTTATAACTATTTATTGAAGAGTAAATCCTGATAACAGAGATTTTAAATTGAATAATTATTGATAGTAAAATGTGTGCATGTTGTCTAGAGCATCTTGATTCTAAATATATAACAATCAATTTTTGTAACATATGCTAGTTTGTATAACACATGCCACAGTTCCTTAATTATAGTTCTGAATTATAATCATAATTCCAGAATTATCTCAACAAATTATTCCTTACCAAAGTTATGGCTTTTTATTTTGTTTGTGGTTGAAAAAAGATTACCTTAACTAAAATTTTTTTTTAATGTTTGACCACATTTATCCACTTTTAATCTTTGAAAAGTCCCCACACAGACCTCTGTTTCAACTGAACTGGTGGCTTTGCTGCTATCAGCGCAGTGAATGCATACTCCAATCTCTGTGGTTCACTTCCCTATGCCCCCTAACCTCTAACACCCTCTCACATCATCCCACTTATCTAAACTCTACATTTCCCCTCTCTCATATACTTCTTGAATTCTCCCTGATTTCCACCCCCACACATTGTGTTCTCATTTCCCTGAACTCAGTGTGTCATCCTCAAATACCTGCCTCAAAGGATTAATGAGAACAATTAATTACATGACATATGTTAAATAATTGGCATATTTTAAGTGCTCAATAAATATAATCCATCTCTTTGATGAATTGCATAAATATCTAAAGGCAGAAATTTCGACTTGACATTAACCAAATCATGCACCAAATGGTGATGTATGATATGTTTCATAATAAATTATATTTGAAGAGAAAGTGGAGAAGCTTTGGAAAGTGATGAAGCTTGCAACTATTAACTAATTCCATGAAAACTCTGTGTTGCAGTTAAGAAACAGTGATTCATAAAACAGTCTCAGTCATTTCTCCAGAGAACATAAAAAATATTCATCAAGTGTGGACAAACCATTATCCTCAGAGGTTCAGGAGTCACTGAATACCTTCAGAGATGTCTATATACCCTGGTTTCATCCTAAACTCCACTTCTTTAAGACATATCTCCCCTGTGCATATCCTCAGGCTAAAGTAAACTTCTTATCAAAGTTTTACTAAAGTCTGACTTTAGTTTTATATTTGTAAAATCATCTATTGTTCAAAGTTGTCATTTTCATTTTCATATAATATGTACTGGTTTCCTCTGGCATTTCGTATGTTTTAGGAGTATCTCTTAATTTGCGTACTCTTGGAATGCTCAGAATACATACTTCATAGTTATCAGGTATCGTCTCCATAACAAAATATTAAGAGTAGACATCTTTGGGTGGTAGCCATGGGGGAGATTTTTTTTTTAAGTTACCTTTTTCCTCCTTTCCCTGGTGTTATTTCTGCATGCAACCTAGCCTTCCTAATACTGATCTCATAGGAGATAATTTGGGATTATCTGGATGAAAAGCAAAGCTGCCCTGTCACACCCCTCAAATTAAAACCTCTCAAAGGACCTTAATTGTGCTAAAAAGAGAGTATCTTCTCTTTTGCACATAGTTTAAAAGGGCCTAGAGGCTGGCTTCTGGGGACGTTTCTGACATCATTCCGTGCTGCTTTCTACCCAAGCACTCTATGTTTACTTAGTTCCTCTGCACATTAAAGCCTGTTTCTTATTCCTGTGCTTTGCTGAATCGACTCCACATTCACCACTATAACTCTCCTTACCCTTCACACTCTTTCCTACTTCATATCTTTGTTCATTAATCCCACAAGATTTTTTGTTGAATAGTTGCTAATATGTGGTAAGATGAAACAGAAACGGTACCCCTGCCTTACCGCCTCCTGTCTAATGATGAAGCAAATGTTTATCAAATAGTCACACAAATAAATACAAAAAATAGTATGAGCCATGAAGAAGGAATGAGGTTCGGGGAAGCCTTCCCTGAGGAAGTAAGAACTAAAAGAAAAGTAGGTATTAGTTAGTTCATAGAGTGGGCACAGCATGCATAGAGAGCAGAATAAGTTTTTTTTTTTTAACCAGCCACGGATTCAATCAAATGTTTTTTCTTAGTACTCTTATATTACCATGTAATAATCTCTACACTATTCTTACTAGTTTTTATTTCTCTTTTCTCCTCCTGATAGACTGTATTTTTGAAGTATGAAGTATATCTAATTTATTCTTACTTATGCTATCATAGTTGCTGACACATAGTAGGCTCCAAAAATGTTTTGTTTTTTTTTGCTTATTAGCTATACCGTATTAAAATGTTATGCCTCATATTAGTAAGATTAAATTAGCTGCAATATCATAAGGGAAACGTAGGACATAGAAGACCGTATATTCTGTTCATGCATTTCACTCTCTTTCATCTCATATAATACACAGTCTATGCCTGCCTTTCTTCCTACCTAAGCCATAATGGGAATATATCCTGCCATTTTAAGTAAGTCAAAGAAATAATTCTGGCATGTTATTACTTTTAAGATTATTGGTAAATTAAATGAATCATTGAATTAAAATAGCTAAGATATATATAAATACAAATATGCAATTAGTTTTTCATTTAAGTCAAAGCACATGCATATAAAATTTGTCCAGACTGTGTTTTAATTATAGGTGTTTGGTGGATGTCTATTCTTCCATGACCAAAAATTCAGTAGATTAAATTTATCAGCTGTTTTCAGGTAGATTTATTTTGATAAATTTGCTAAATTTATACTTCCAAGTTCACCAAGAAATCATTTCCATAATAACAGGATCTAAACAAGAATCTATTATTAGAACAAAGCTGAGACTTAGCTTAGGTTTCGGTGATTGCAAATAGGACCACTTCATTCTATCCGATACTTTCTCTTCGCAAATAAATCCCATATTACTTGATGTTCAAAAGTAGCCAAGGAAAATTGTTGAACACCTTTAAGGTGAATTAAGAATATTTAGAGCTACAGCTATAAGAAGGAATGAAGTAGTGTCACATGCAACAACATGGAAGAATCTCGAAGACCCTACGTTGAGTGAAGTCAGTCACTAGGACAAATATTGCATGATCTCACTGATATGGACTAAGGATATTGAGCAGACTTCAGGAGGTAAAGTCTGGAAGATAGGTTACCAGGAGATAGAAAGGGAGTAGAGAGTGGTGAACTGATGTTTAGTCTGGGCAGAATATGTGAAAAGGTGGATGGTGGTGGTTTGGCAGTGGATGGGGGTGATAGTGGTGCAGTGATGTCAGTGGGGTTGACAGTGCTGGAGTGTAAGAGTGAGTGGACTTGTGGGGGTGGGTTGAGCTATCCATGGAGCTGGGGGAGGACTGAAGGAAGGAACAAGTGATCTCTGGGAAGGTTGAGGACTGTAGTGGAGAATACAATTGTGGAAGTGTTTCTTTTGGTATCTATGGCAGGGGAGGATCACTGGTGCAGGGTGTTTCAGTAGTGGGGGGGGGGTGAGGAAGAGTGCACCTGGGGCAAGCCTCTATGGAATATGAATGTATTCCTGGTTTCAAAGGATGCTATCTCAGTGGGTGGAGTCCCACACAATAACCAACAAAATATTAAAAACCCATCCTGAGGAGTCTTGCTACATTCTCAAATAGAGTGGCAAGAATCTCTAGAGTATATAGGCAGTGCCTAATAAAAGAGAACACACCAATATGCCAAGCCTGCAATATTAATGCCTGTACTTATGAACCTTAATATGGTAAAATTGAAACTTATCCTAATAATTACTGCCTAAGAGTTACCTTCTTAAAACCTCCTTGTTAGTCAAATGTGGCCTCTCTCTAAGCTAAACTCAGGAAATAAACTCACTTAACTTCGCTCCAACATGGGACATGACTCTTGGGGATGAACCTCCCTGACACCATGGTATTAATACCAAGGGCCAACAAGTGAGTCGTTTGAATAAAGACCTTGACCAAAAGGGAGAAACATTAAGTACAAAAGAGTTTTTATGGCTAAGAGATTTCAAAGTGAGTTGGGAGGTTGTTCCAGAAGTTTTTCTTATGCACGTCTCAGGCAGATCTCGCTGATTGTGACAAACAGGGGTACTCCTGAGGGCTCTAGAGACATCTGGACATTATAGGCAAAGCACACAC
>PVKH010039430.1:0-11188 GCA_004027955.1 Chaetophractus vellerosus | reverse complement strand
TAAATGGAGGAGAAGGAATAAATCTTCCTTACAGAAGAATTCCAAACAATGTATGTAGATTTTACCCCCTACAGGGGGTAAAGCTTTAATTCCCCTCCTTCACCTTGAGTATAAGCTGGACCTAGTGACTGGCTTCCAAAGAGCAGTATATTGAAAAAGAAGACTAATAATTTTACAGAGGAGAAACCTGGCAGACACCATCTTAACCAAGTGATCAAGGTTAATATCACCAGTGAGAAGTCATATTGAAATCATAGAACTCTATCAGATGCAATGAGAAGGGCTCTGTGGTATATTCCCCCAAAACCCATAACTCCAGTCTAATCATGAGAAAATATCAGACAAATTCTAACTAAGGGACATTCTACAAAATATCTGAACAGTTCTCTTCAAAAGTGTCAAGGTCATGAAAAACAAGGAAAGACACAGACCAAGGGAGATTAAGGAGACATGACTAAATGCAATGTGGTACCCTGGATTGCATTCTGGAACAGATAAAAGACAGCAGTGGAAAAACTGGTGAAATCTAAATAAACTGTAGCTTAGTTAATAGCATTGTACCAATGTTAATTTCTTAGTTTTAACAAATGTACCTAGGTTATATAAGATGTTAACACCAGGGAAAGCTGGGTGAGGCGTGTACGAGAACTGTCTGTACTATCTTTGCAAATTTTCTGAAAGATCTAAAATTATTCCAAACAAAAAGTTTATTAAAAAATACAGGGCCGGCTCGATAGCCCAGTGGATAGGGCGCCGGCATACCACATGGGAGGCCCCGGGTTCAATTCCCGGGGACCTCTCCTAGCGGGCAGACCGCCTTGAGAATGGCAAGCCGCCATGGGCGGGCCGGAGCCGCCGTGGGCAGGGCAAGAAGCTGCCACGGACATGGCAAGAGCTGCCACGGGCATGGCAGGTCGCCCGCGGATGGAGCGCAGCCAGCCACCCGCGAACTGAAAGCCGGCCGTGAACGGACGCAGAGACCGCCCACAAGCGGGGAAAGCCGCGCCTGCGCAGTGACCACTCTTGGCGTGTCGCCGCAGCGGGGGGAAGGGGAGATATGTAATAAAATAAATAAATCTTTAAAAAAAAAAAATACATAGAATTGGAATATTCATTAACAATAACATAGAAATTGGGGAGGGAGTAAATGGTATTAATGTTCTAAGGTCTGTGAGTTGCCTAGGAGAATGAGAAAGGTGTTGATTAACATTTAGCTTTAGTAAATTAAGGATACATTATTTTAATTTCTAGGATAACTGCAAAAAGAAGAGAAATGGAATGTATAGCTTCTAAACTAATTAAGGGAAAAATGGAGATAAAGAATATTTAAGCAATCCTGGCCAAGACAAGAAAGAAGAGGGAGCAGCTGTGGCTCAATTGGTTGGGTTCCTGTTTACCATATGAGAGGCCCCGGGTTCCATTCCCCAGGCCTCCTGGTGGCCCGGTGAGCTGATGGCGCAGCAAGATGACCCAATAAAGGGATACAAGCAGACAAAGAAAAACACAAAAGCAAATGGACACTGCAAGCACAAGCAGCAAGGGGGGATAAATAAATAAATAAATTTATTTTTTTTAAAAAAGAGACTAAGCAATAATAAGCAGGGGGAAAAAATAGGCAGAAAAAAAATTGAAAACACTAAATAAGACAATAGATTTGAACCCCAATACATCAGACATTGCAATAATTTTAAAGAGACTAAATGGTCCAGTTAAATACAAAGATTATCAGACTGGGTTAAAAAAATTTCAACTAAATGCTGTTTTCAAGACACACATGTAAAACATAAGTTCACAGAAAAGATGAAAGTAAAAGGTTGAAAGAAAACAGAATGCAAACAGTAAACAGAGAAGTATTCTTAAAGGGGAGTGTGGTTTCTAATCTAACCCCTCAACCATGGCTTGCTCAGCAGGGGGTTCGGCTGTCAGCAACAGGGCCTACCTAGCCAGAGAGGGTGCCTTTGGAGACCTGCCAGCAGCCATCAGGGCTGTGCCTGTTTCCCTGATTCCTTGGGCCTTTTGCTCCACAAATCCCCTGGTCTCTGTGACCATAACCACCCACTATTCATAGGGGTCACTCTGCCCATCTCCTTTGCTGGGGACTCCAAAGCAGCCTGTCCACAGATGCTAGGGAAATCTTTCCCTGCCAGCAACACACTCAACAGAAGGGTCCCACAGTGTCTGCAGGACACCTTGACAGGAGAGCGCCTCCTTGCTCTCTGGTGTTAACCTGGGTTTGCTGGCGTCACTGAATACACTGGAGTGACCAATGGGATGACTCTGCATAGAATAATTCCAAACCATCAAGCAAACCACAACAAATCCTCTTAGGTCGCCAG
Organism: Chaetophractus vellerosus; assembly: GCA_004027955.1. Taxonomy (NCBI): domain Eukaryota; kingdom Metazoa; phylum Chordata; class Mammalia; order Cingulata; family Chlamyphoridae; genus Chaetophractus; species Chaetophractus vellerosus. Next base: position 8,852 of record PVKH010039430.1, on the reverse strand, counting down.
GGCCTACCAGATTTCTGTCAGGAGAAATAAAAGGGCTTGCTAATGTGGTGAAAGCGCACCTCTGCCCGGGCGAAGAGTTTTGAAGTCACATCTCTGCACAACTGATCAAAGAAACCCTTCTCCCCACTCCCCATCTTCACTGGACTAACTCTGTGCCTCCGGACTCGGTCTGTCACCACCTCTGGGAAGCCTGATCTGATCCGCCTGTACCCAGGTCAGGAACCTCCCGTGCGGCTCCGTGTAGTGCCGTCCCCATTACTCTGGACGCGGGGTACCAGCCGCGCCAAGGCCCGACGCCCCTCGGCCGCGAGGCCCGGAGGCCGTACGGGGGCAAGCGCTGGGTCCCGACCCCGAGGCCACTCACCAGTGCAGATGGAAGGTGTGTCCGCAGTGGATGGCAGCTACGTCGCGGGAGTGGTCGAAGAAGTCGGAGCAGATGGTGCACAGCGCACGGATAGGCATGGCTCCAGGACTCCAGGCGCCGGGACACGCAGGGAAAACGCTACGGGTCCAGCTTCGTGGCCGCGCCCCCGCGGCACCGCTGGTTTTAAATTTGGCTCCAACGCGCAACTTCCGGAAGGGTACCGGAAGTGACGACACGGATGCTGGGGCGTGGCCTAGCCGTTAGGCCTGGATTGGACGAACCCTCCGAGCGGGCCCAGGGGCGGGGCTTGGCGACCCGCGGGCGGCGGAGACTCTTGGCGCGGCGCTGGGGCTTCGGCCTGTTCCAGCTCCTCTGCGCTTCCGGCCCGTGTTGGGCCCGGCTTGGGAGGACTCGGTCGGCAACGCCAGAGCGCACCGTTGGGGCAGGACGGGAGGCAGTGGCTCGGTCGGCTAAGCTTTTAACTGGGGCAGAGGAGGACGTTGTGGTCCCAAGCCAGAGCTGGCTCGAGGCGGAGCGGGAATGGGACCCTCAGCCCTGGGCTCCCTGGGCTGCGGCCTTTTCTGCTGGGGTGGAGAAGACAGCGACAGCGGCCATAGGGGATTGGTCCCGATAGAGAGCGAGCCCCCTGCACTCTGGACAGTGCTAGACCAGCCACTGGCAGCTCGTCGTTCCCACAGGCCAAAAGAATGCCCCACCCTCTCGGTCCTGGAAAGATGGACATGTAGCCCTAACCCTTTAGGACACCCCAGACGCACCCTGGCTTTACCCAATCAAGGCATGAGGATCCCTGCCTGAGGTTGGAGATGCTAGAACCAGTACTGACTTTAGCTCTTATCTCCCAGGAGGATCACTTATGTCTCTGGGACTGCAGGAGGGTTGGAATTTTGGAGGTGCAGATGCTTCACAGGCAACTTACTAACACCAGGAAGTAACAAGCCCTTTTTTCTCCTTTTCACATCAGATAAATTATCTTTGGAATCCTCCCTGAGAAAGAGCAGCATCTCTGAGACTGCCTGGGCTGGAGCAAGTCTTGTGGCCCAAGGACTTTCACTGTTACAGTATTTAGGAGTTACTCTTTCTTCCCCTCCCCTTCAGAAGAAACCTTAGGCAGAAACCCATAGTAGAAAGCCAATCTGCTCCAGCTGAAGTAAGCCCAGAACGAAGTCCTTTGGGCACTGTATAGAAAGCACAGGTGTTGTTCAGAGGAAGGAAGACTCAACCAACAAGGTAGCATAGAACTTCTGTGCAATGCCCATCCCGCACCCTCTCCCCAACCCAGGGAAGCCTACTTGGCTATGGGCAAGTTCTCATCCTGTGGTGGCTGGCCCTGAATGGGTTCCAGCTCTATGCCCCAGTCAAGACAAAAGCTCCTTGGTCAACAGGAGTCATCAGAACAGCAGCATTAACTAGAACTCTCAACATAAGGCAATCCTTGGCCCAAGACCACCTCAGGAGCTGCTACCCATGTGTATTTTTAGAGTCCAGAGGATTCCCTCTCCCCCATACCAAGGAGCTGGAGGGGACCACGCTGTAGTGGGATGATCTTCACTCTCAGCCCAGGTAATACTCATGGTACTGAGCACAGGCTACTACTGAACCTGTCCCCAGCATCCCCCCTCCCTGCTGCCTTTCAGGGGCCCCTCCCCAGTAGGACAGAGGAGGCAAAGGCAAGAGGGCAGCCAGAGGCTTCGGCAGGGTGAAGTTTATTTGCCAGGTTTAGCAGGCACACAGTTAGCCCACCTACCTTCACACACCGGAGCAGACCCACAGGCATGCAGGGAGAAGGGCAGGACCACCAGCGTGCCGAGCAGGGGCCAGGAGCGGTGCGGCTGCCTGCTCAGGCTGTGGTGGGGTCTGACAAAGGGCACCTGCCAGGGCCTCTATCAGGGAACCGAGGGCCTTGTTCTACTTCCTCAACCCAGCAAAAGCATTTCAGCATGGCTCAGAGGCACCCAATCCTCCCTCCAAGCCATGTTAGAAGGGGAAGTAGGCGGTAAAAACAGAGGGAGGGTTCCTCTCCATTTTTTGTTGAACGGGGATCAGACATCTGCCTGTGAAGGGCAAACCCCCAAATGATAGACTATGGGCACTCCCATGCAGCAGGCACTCTGGGATGGAGAGGACTTGCAGGTTGAGCCTGATGGGGAACACCTGGCAAGAGGGAGAGGCGCTCAGCCCTCCCTGATTGGCCCAGGGTAAGGATCCAGCTAAGCTGGAGCACTGGATGCTGGGCCTGTACTCTGCCCTCCCAGATCTTACTACCATATCCTTATTGCACCTCCTTCCCCTTACAGGCTCATGAGGCTCAGGCCACAGGGAAACCAACTACAGGACCCAGGATGGCAGGAAATAAAACAGGGTCTTGGGAGAGACTTCCCAGGAACAAAGATGGAAGCATCTACCTACCTACTCCCTTCTACTTCTGAGGGCCCCCAGCCATACAACCAATCTTGTCTCAAAACACACTTCCCTAGATTTCTGCACCTTCCATACCAGCCTGTGTCCGCTCCTAGAGCAGCCTACACCCCCCAGGCATACACCTACAGGTGCAGGAGCCCACGACTGCTGGCAGGGCCTCACTGGAGGACCAGCTCTCAGGGCAAGACTGCCCGAAGTTGGGTCTGGGAGAAGATGGGACCTGCAGGGCCTGCCTGGGGGAATATGAGGCAATCAAGGAGGAATCATGGAGAGAAGGGGAAGGAGAGCAGGGAGCCCCTGAGTATCCCTAGAGCAGCCTCCCACAAGGAACAGAAACTGGTGAAGCTAGCAAGACAGAAAAGCCACAAGGAATCCATGCAGGGGCTGGGGCCGGCCCTGTCTCTGGCCTGCTCACTGCTCACACACATACATGGAGGAGACAAGACTGCTCTCCCATGGCCCCCAGGTATGCCCCACACTGGGAGGCAGAGGGGAGAAGGGGAGAGGGCATCATGCCAGTGACACTATGTACAGTGAGAAGCCCCCCATCCACTCTCCCACCCTCCTGCCCATCCCCTGCAACTCCCCCCATGAGCCTGCCCACTCAGCTGGTATCTTCCCTCCGAGACTCCTGGGCAGAGCCAGCAGCCTCTTCCCCTTTACTAGAAGGTAGAGCCTGGCCTGTTGTGCCTTTTGAGACTGTGCTGTCCGGCTGGGCCAGAGCCAGCTCAGGGGTAGCGGCAGCCTTGGTGGCCGGCGTGGCACTGCTTTGGGTAGTGGGCATGGTGCTCTCTTCTGTGGCTGGTGTGGCTCTCCCATCCATGGCTGGAGTGGCACTCCTGTCAGTGGCTGGGGTGACGCTCCCATCAGTGGCTGGGGTGATGCTCCCATCAGTGGCTGGAGTGACACTCCCATCGGTGGCTGGGGTAGCACTGCCATCTGTGGCTGGAGTGGCACTACGGTCTGCAGAGGCCACATTATCACTCTTTGCAGCAAGAGCAGAATCACCCTCTGTGGCCGGGGTGGCTCCGCTCCCAGGGGCTGAGTTGGCCCCACTAGCAGCTGCAGCTGTGGCCCCGCCTGCAGCCCCGGGGGTGGCAGTGTCCGTGGCTGGGGCAGACTGGGCCACAGCCGTGCTGGACTGCTCCGGCGCCCGGAGCCGTTTCATGAGGGTGGTCACTCTGACAGCCTTCTGAAAGAGGGACAGTAGAGAGAGACTCAAGGTTTGCAGAAATTGGACTCATACCCTGGCAGGCCAAACCCAGCCTCTTCCACACTGCTCCCGGCTGCCTCCCTGCCCCAAGTGCCGTGGACCCAGCTGCTCAGCATACCTGCTTCAAGCAGTGATGTGGCTACAGCTGCACCCAATAGCCAGAGAAAAGCCTGTGTGTGGCTGCAGGGGTGCGGTGCAGGCCAGAAACTGTAGGTGCCAGAAGGAACTCTTGGGGTGGGGCCAGAAAAGAGAGCCATCCAAGCCTTACCTTCCACTTGGCCCTGGCAAAGTTCTTTTCAATCTGGGCACAGACGCCATCCTTGATGTTCTTATCAGAAGCAGCATTACCAGAAATCCTGGAGAGGGTGGGTGCATCTGGTTCAGAGGGGGCATGGGCCTCCATGGAGGCTCTGCCCAGACCCTTCCCTGTGTGACCAGGGACCACCAGGCAGAGCCTCTGGGCTGTCCTGAGCTCTGGGCAACCCCCACCCATTCCAGGCCTCCTGAATGGGAGCTGCTGGCTATGAGGGTGACAGAGGGCACGGAAACCCTGGCGCTAATCACCTTCCTCCTCCCACATCTCCTGGCTCCTACTCACCACTCATGGGAGATGGCCTCCTCCGCGGTGATCCGTTGGTCTTGCTCCACCTCCATCAGCCGGGTGACCAGGTCTTTGGCTAGGGACAAAGCCAAGGAGGGGCTAGGCATGGGCACCTCACCTCACTATCTAGAGATGGATGGACGGGCTCTTGCCCTACTCTACCCACTTGCGGGCACCTCCTTACCCGCCTGTGAAATGTCATCCCAGTATGGAGAGTCAAACTCATAGTCCCCAGCCAGGATCTTGCGGAAGAGATTCTTATCGTGGTTTTCGTAGTCATCTTCCTCCACCTCCTCATAGAAGGGTGGATTCCCTGAAAGCCTACGGGAAGACCAGAAGGCAGAGTCACCAGGAAGGCCACAGACACAGGCCCCTACCCTGCCTGGCTGAGAGCCTGCTCGCCTGCCCGTCCACTCACAGGATGTACATGATGACTCCAATGGCCCAGCAGTCCACAGGACGTCCGTACCGCTGCCGGCCGACCACCTCGGGGGCTGCAAACACAGCGTCCACCTGCTGGTCAGTATCAGTCCAGGCTGGGCCCAGTTCCTAGGACTGGAACTTCCTTCCCCCCTACCCAGAGCGGCCCCCACTCTGTCCTGCCCCATCCCTACTTGCCCAGGTACTCGGGGGTCCCACAGGGCTCCTTGATGAGGCCATTCTCCAGCTTGGCCAGATGGAAGTCACTGATGACAATCTTGGAGTTCTTTAGCCGGTTGTAGTAAACCAGATTCTCCAGCTGCTCCAGCAGGGGATGGCATGTGGGTGGGCAGAGGAAGACAACATGAGGGCCTCCAAGGTGGAACCAGCCCCAACCCTACCAGATGGTCCGTGGACCCCAGCCTCACCTTGAGGTTCCTGTGCACGATCTTCAGTGAGTGCAAGTAGGCCACAGCCTCAAGGACCTGCCGCACCACATTGCTGGTGTCTCGCTCCGAGTAGTAGCCCTGGTCCAGGATCCAGTCAAACACCTCCCTCCCCGTGGCCCTGAGGGACACCAGCCCCTGAGCCTTGTGTGGGCAGGATTGGGGATGGGGCGGGAGTGCCGGGGCAGGCTGTGTGCACCAGGAAGTTGGCTGGGCAAGGCACAGGGACCTGGGACCCCAGGGCTCCAAAATGGGGCCTTTTCCCTGGCTGCGGAGGGCGAGACAGGTGAAGGGCCTGGGGAATCTGGGAACCCCAGACCCACACTCACAGCTCCAGAAAGATGAAGTACTCCTTGCGGGTCACAAACACATCCACCAGTTGCAGGATGTTGGGGTGCTTCACCCTGGGGACAGTAGCCAATAATTAGGGCTGGGTGAACCCCTGGGAGGGACTCTGGTAGCCAGTGTTGGCCACAGCAGACTAACTGCCCAGAGGCTGGTTACTGCCTCAGGCCTCCTGCCCTCCAAGCCCTTCCCTGCCACTCCTACCCCGCTCCACCTCCGGGCCTCACACTTACATCTTGAGGATGCCTATCTCATTCTTGGCCGCCTTCCGCACCTTGCGGCCATCCCGCTTCTGGAACTTCTTGCAGGTGTGCAGTTTGCCGGTTGCCTTGTCCTTGGCCCGGAAGATCTCACAGAACTCCTCGCTGCCGGCAGACATCCCACTCAGCCCTGGCTTGGTGTGGGCTGCACTCTGCTCCCTCCCCCCAGCCCTTGCTCACCCACCCTTGCCCACCAGGCTTGGCACTCACGTCTTGATGACCTGTCCCAGATCATATCTGTCGGTCACCTCCGACGGCTGGTTATAGTTCTTCTTATCGCCCAGAGTCACACACCCAAACGGCATTGCCGGGCCCTGAGCTGTGGGCAGGATGGGATCTGGCTCAGCTGGACCCCTCTCCGCTTCCCCAAAGCATAGAGGCTGCCTCTGGGTGACCCCAAGCCAGGGGCAGAGACCCCACTGGGAAAGGCCAAAGTGTGGGTAGACATGGATCCTACCCCTGCTTTTCCAGCCACAACCCCAACCATTCACTCTGGTTGCCTGAACTATAAGAGCCCCCACTCATGAAAAATGTATAGAGCTGACACCGGGAATATTTGTGGATTATATACATTCAAAAAAGATTTATCAAAATATTTCTTTAAATTTCAGCTCTTTCACACCTGAAAGGGGCTATATCCATCCACCCCTCATGTCATCAGAGAAGAGAGTCTGACAGTGCCAAGTATGTGGAAGATGTGGAGAGTATGAACACTGCTGACAGAGGGCCACTCTCCCCTTTGGAAAACAGATTGGTAAAACTACTAAAGTCGAACTTACCCCTTGAACCAGCAATTGTACTGCTAAATATGTACCCAAAAGAAATGTGTACATCTGTCCATCACATTTGTCGGTGTACACAAGTACAGACATTCCTAGTGGAAAAATTCATAATGGTCCCAAACTGGAAACAGCCCAAATAGCCATCAACAACAGGGTGTATTGTGGTAGAGATACACCGTGGAATATTGTGCAGCGATGGAAATGAAGACGCTACCACTATACCCACTTGCCTGGTGAATTCCACATGCACCATGTTGAGTGAAAAAGACACAAGATACATATAGTATGATTCCAGTAATATAGAATCCAAAAGCAGGGAGAGCCCTCATACATTATTACATAATGTAAAGCGGGACAGCTGCTACGGAAAACAATTTGGTGGTCCTTTAAAAAATTAAACATAGAATTATCACATGAGCCAGCAATTCCATTCCTAGGTCTACATACATGCAAGAGAAGTGAGAACATATGTCCACACAGAAACTTGTACACAAATGTTTATAGCCAAAGGTGGAAAACCTGAATGTTCATCAACAAATGAATGGATAAACAAATTGCAGTATATATAGACAATGAAATACTAGCCAGCCATAAAAAGGAATAGGCCTTGAAAACATTATGCTAAGTGAAAGAAGATACACATACAAGGTCACTACATGGTTCCCTTCATACTAAATGTCCAAAATAGGCAAATCCATATAGAATGAAAGCAGGTTAGTGGTTGCTGAGGGAGGGGAGTGAGGAGTGATTAATGGGTACGGAATGTTCTTCTGGGGTGAGAAAGTTTTGAAAGTAGAGAGAGATGACGGCTGTATAACATTGTGACTGCACTCAATGCCCCTGAATTGCACACTTTAAAATGGATAACTATATGTTGTGTGATTTTCACCTCAATTAAAACAAAACAGGTAGTACTAAGCTATATTGTTGAGAGGATACATACACTATTAAAACTATAAACAAAAGCTAGGAAATAAAGCACTAAGAGACAGAACGGTCACTCTAAATGAAAGGGAGGGGTTGTGATGGAGGTGGGACACATGAGGGGACTCGAGAGCCTTCTTCTAAACCTGTGCGGTGGCTACACAGGTGTTGCTTCATAATAATCGGAAAAAAGGTACATACGAGTTTTGTGCACATTCCTAGATTTCTGTTATATTTCATGATAAAAATAGCAATAAAAATTGTGGCCATCCATCCTGGGGAATCCTTGGTAGCTACTGAAAAGAGCCAACGAGACTGCAACGTGCTGCTGGAGAGCGGTCTCTGAGACACGTGGTCAAGTGAAAGACCAAGGGCCAGAGTGGTAGGTGGGAAAGCGGCTATCTGGTAAATTTTTCAGGTTTGCATACACATACAAACTTTTTTTCTGGAAGGACCCCTAAGAACATAAGCGTTCTCTCTGGGGCAAAGAATTGGGTGTCAGAGAAGCAGATTTATATCTTTGGTTTATTAAATGGTGGTTAGAACTTTTACTGTATGTATGGTGGCGTTTATGAATTTAGTAACTATTGCACCAGGCACATTGCTCAGGGGATTCCTCTGAGGGAGAAGCCCGAACTGGTGGGACAAGTGAGGAAAGGCTTCAAGGAAGAGGCAGCATTAGGCTGGACCCTGGAGGGGAAGGATTTGCCAGGAGGCATGCAGGGGGATGGCCAGGAAGAGCAAGCCTCGCCTGCCCAGCGCCTCCCTGCTGGGACCCCCAAAGGGCCTGGGCAGTCAGGTCCAAGGGAAAGGCCCCCGGCCAGGGAGGGGTGTTCCAGGCACCAAGGTGGCCAGGAGCAGCAATCTGTGCTCCTGGGGTGTGTTGCCCCTGGATCTGCGACCCTGGCAGCTACAGTACAGCCCTCACCTGTGGGGCTGGGGGGGCTCGCTTCAGCACCCAAACAAAAAGGCACTCGCAGTCCTTGCTCCAGAGATGAGTTTGGGGGGTGCAGGTGGTGACAGTGTCTGTTGCCTGGCCTGGTCAGTGTGACACTGAG
>PVKH010039429.1:0-11197 GCA_004027955.1 Chaetophractus vellerosus | reverse complement strand
TGTGTGTGTGTGTGTGTGTGTGTGTGTGTGTGTGTGTGTGTGTGTGTAGGGAAGTGGCATGGTCAAACTGGCATTGCTTAAAGGTCACACTGGTGCAAGGTGAGCAATCTTGGAAGTAATTTGTATTAAATTTGACTTTTGGTTTTATTACTAGCCTAAATATGTTCTCTTTATCAGTTTATTCGGGCTGGTCTAGAAAGCAAGCTAAAGCTTTAGCATTGTTTGAAAGACACAGTGCCATCCAAGTACCAAATATCTTACATAAAGATTGGGAATATAACCAACCACATAAATGCACTTCTATTTCTTTAGGCTATTTTCTTAGCTATTTTTATGCTCCTCATACTTTATGACATTTCTTCAATAATGTGGTGTTTTTGACCCTAGCATATAAAAACATAAGTATTTTATTACTTTTTTAAAATTGGATTTTATTGGCCAAAATAACTCTTGCTTCCAAAAGAATAAGCCTGTTTTGTTTAAGACAAAGGGGAACAAATTTTATCATTTCAGTATATTTCTTGGGGAAAAAAATCCACTGCACCAATCTATGTTAACTACAACTAGTTATGGACTTTATGGACAATTACAGACAAATAAGTGCATATACAGTTATTTATTCTATTAAAGTTACAAAGTGGTTTCCATAGAAACTTGGAAGCGTGGAATCGTAAACTCCTAGAGAAAAAATGACTGCATTTTATTTATCTTATTAATTTTAGGGCCTAACAAATACATTCAAATACAGTATTAATTAATGTTTATTTTACTTGGAATGTTTTTCAAAATCTATTTTAGTCACAACTTTATATTTAATTGTATTATTATGCCCAAAGCAATTTTTCATTGAAAAATTGCTCCAGAAAATAAATAATTTGAAATAAATTTAACAATGGTTTAGTCAAATAATGCATTTTATATTAATATGCGCTTAATATACTTACTTATCTTAAAATATAATTGCATGTATCCAAATACAAAGAAATAAATTGTTTTAAATAAATTTAATTACCATACTACAATGTTATCAACCATCCCAGTTTGCTTAGGATGGAGGGGTTTACAGGAACATGGGACTGATGAAATTATATACAGAATGCCCTGGAGACCCCTTAGAGATAAAATAAAACCTGTGTCCTACTTTCTCTTTGAACTGTCTGTTGAGTTTCCTCTTGTTATCTTTTAAAATTTGAAATCTCCACCAAGGCATCTGACCAAGATAGCCAATCAAGACCCTAGCTCATTATGTTTGATCCAATACAAAATTAAAGCCCACCAGCCCCTATAAAATGGGAAAACCCTCATCCAATTAATAGGAGTCAAGCTAACATCCTTTTTATGCCTACAAAACTCGTTTGCCATCCCTAAATACCCAAAGCTATTTCCGTTCTTGCAAGTAATCTGGCTTCCTTTGTAGCAGCAAAATTTGGGTGTCCCAAATAAAATGCTGTGATCTGCAAACTCAACTCCCATTTGTCTTTCAACAGGACTTTCAGTGCTAAAAGTAGAAATTCCCAGGCAAAATGAGATGAGTTGCTCACTAAAACAATTTTCCTTAATGTTTGAGAATCTTTGTGTTATGATTATCTGTTTGTTTAATGTGAACTTCCTAAGAATAAGTAAAAAATTAACACAAAATTCATGGCGTCTGGGATTCCAGGAGTCATTCTCTGAGATTGCAATTTGCTCAAACTTCAGTTTGGTACCTAGTTTTGGCCTGATTACTCATATTTTCTTTTCTATTGTTTACAAAAAGTCATTGAAACAGTTGCAGAACTTGAAATTTGGATATTCATTTACATCAAACAGATTTTATCAAAGTGAAATGAATACATTTATTTCAACTTGCCAGGCAAATTTTCAGTTTGGTCTGTATTGTTGTTGGCATGAAGATATCTTATCATGGAATGAGCTAAGATGAAGAAATTTTCATATCTTCTCATACCCCTTGGGAACCATTATTTCCATAACACTGGGAAATGTTATGGAAATATATGTATGCTCTTAGAATCCATAATGGTACATGAAATGAAAAGAGAAGTAATGACAGGAATGCATTGAAACAGGAGGAAAAAAAGAGAGTGAACATATTTTCTAATCATTATAGCAAAAAAAAAGAGAAGCTAAAATGTTTTAGCCTGATGCAGCATAAGGTGTGAGCTATGTGTAGGCAGAAGAAAACATGTAATTAGGGGGAGAGAGAGGTTGGCTATATCTGGTGTTTTTTAAGAAAGTTTTTTATAGAGCAAGTTTATGACTTTATAATGAATTGGGGAGTCACAATAAACTGAGGCAGCATGCAATAAAGAAAGCATAGTCTGAGCCACTGAAATATCTTCTTTACGTTTTTCAGCAGCATTTGGAGCACAGTCTTATCTAATACTAATCTGTTGACTCTAATCAAAACAAACAAATCGTCTATTGTGTTTTCCAGGAACAACAAACATTTACAATGGGACGGTTCACCTTCCCCTATTTTTTTACATGTGGAAATTAGAACAGGGCAGCTGCTCTCACTGTAACTGAGCTGACTGTAACAGAGCTGAATACAAGTGCTCTGCTTTGGAACCTCTGCTCCATGAGAAGCAGACACAGAAGCGACAGCAGGCAGAAGGTAGACAGTCTCCTTGCCCGGCACTTTGTATGTGTTCTTTGAAGAATGAATGTGAGGTCTACATTTGTCACATTTAAATGCCAGATTGGTGTTGTCAAACGTGACTGAACTTTTCCATGAGGCAGACGGGTACCGAGGGATTGAGAGAGCTGCAAATACATGTCTAGGGAAGTCAATTATGATAATACAATCTGTGTCTGCAAATACCAAAGAAACTCGTGTTAAATTAAAGCTGGCAACTGGCAACTTTATAAAACTTTATTTGGGTTTCTGCAACTCTCTGTCCCATTGGGGTACTTCATGGGAACACATTAAGTTAAATGAGAAAACAATTGTTTTTCTTAATGCCCCTTCAGAGGCTTTAGGCGATAAATATGCTTTATTTTGTTCTTATTGGGGCCTTGTCAGTATGTGAAAGGTTACATTTTGCCTAAAACCATATAGTCTATACAGTATCACAATTTACATTTTGACTTATTTTCCACATATCAAACCAATTCATCAACTAAATAAAAAATACATGCATCAGAATGGGCGCAAATGTGGGATATATAAGGCAGAAAGAAAACGCACGGAACTAAACACAGTCATTCCTTGGGTCCCGAGGACCCCAGCTGGTTTGCCTACTTCTTTCCACCGTTGGCGTTGGTTTTATATTTGATGTCCAGGATTATCAGTTGTATTTAACAAGAGGAATGGGGGAAAGCATGCATCTACTCCGTCCCTACTTAAGTACAAGTCTTCCTTTCACTGCCTTTTAATGCATTCATTTCACTATCTTTCCCATGTTAAGCACAGATTGATGATACTTTCCTACAAGAACAGGGAATAATCACGTAATGATAGAGATTTTAAATATAGAATTATCATCACCACTTCATTTAATTAACGTATACGGGGCACTTACAATACAATATGTTATCCATATTACCCTGTGACTTAAAGGCCAAAAGCAATTTTAGAAGTGAGTGCTGCATTCAGTGATTTCTTCTGAATATTGCTGTACCCCACACATTTTGCGTATTTTGTATTTTCATTGTCATTCTTCTCCTATGCCAAGGTCCTTAACAAAAAAATGTTATGTGAGTTTTTCTATAATTTCTATAAGCTTTGAGAGGTTGTAAAACTATATTATATGTTAAATATCAGCTTTCTTTTCAGAAAATGGGATACCCTTTCTGCCCTCTTTCTTGTACAGGAGAAAAGACCTACGAATCCAAAATTGAAGTCATACACACTATGAAAATCCATCTCAAAAAAATTTATTCAGAGGTCACAAACCTTTTGTGGCATAAATGGCAATATAAAGAGTGCAATTTACAGATCTGAGACAGAAATCCCTCTTCAAAGGGAGCTAAAAGACATTATAAGAGATAGCTCAGATTTAATTGGCAAGTGCTAAGAGCTGCTCTTTGAGATACCTTTTCCCTCAGATGTGATAAGAAGTGGGAGCATTTGTAAGAAATCCCTTTGAAAAAATAAGGTGTTAAGATTAGGTAGCAAAATTGTTAAGTGGCTTCCCTTTGTCATGACCTGCTGGCTCATAAAGGGTTGAAAAGGTGAACATAGCAAGCAAGTGACCCCACAGAATAGCCCTAACAGTGGTATCAGGACACGGCAAGAGAATGTACCAAAAAAAAAAAAAAAAAAAAAAAAAAAAAAAAAAAAAAAGAGGAAAAAAGCAGTCATTGAAGAGAGCTTCACAGAGCTGACTTGAGTGGAAATGGTTCTTACAGTGAGTTGTGCTGGGGGAAAAAAAAAGAGGCATTTTAAGGTGGCTTTAGGGGTGATTTTTATTTTTAAAGATGAAAGGGTGCCATTTATGTAATAGAGAGTGATAGGGCTTCTAAAGAGGGGAGTTCTTAGTTTGAAGGCATTTTTGATGCCTGTTGAAGAGAATGGGAGAGTACCTACATGAAAATGAATTAAAGCCAGGAGGCAATAAAACCTGGCCAATAAGCTGCTTAAATAGCTGCCCTGGAAGCCAGCCCCAAACAGCCAAGATAAACTTTGCAAAAAGGAATCTGGTAACAAATGCAAGATTATTTCAAGGGAGAGATCAAACCTAGTGAGCTGGAAATAAAACCTGAATAATAGGAATAGAACATCCAATATAAGAGGACATGAAAACTGTTTGAAGATGGGGAGTTATTCTGACAAAACAGGTTTTTAAAAAATAGCAATAACTTCACCTCCATGGAAAAACAGAAGTCTTGTTAACCAAGAGAAACAAGACATGGATCAACTGTGCTGAGCCTAACAAATTTGGAATTTTAAAAACAGAAGCACAGAAAAGTTATGATTTCTCCAATTAATAATGAATTTTTAAGAGTCCGCTTCTGAAAACTGCCTATTAATATCATCTGCCCGGTTTTCCACTGAGGTTCCTATTTGCTGTCTGGTTGGAAGCAAGACAAGCAACCCTGGGCCAAAGAAAGGAAACAAGGGCATTCCTAAGGCCATCATAGCTTAAATGACCGTGCATAGTCTTCAAGGAAAAAAGTACTTCATATATTCATTTAGTGTCTGTCTCCACAGAGGGAATGGCCTTAAATAGCTTAACATCAAATCTCCTACAGAGTTGCATAAAGATTCCAAGGAGATTTATTAAGGAAAAGAAAGAGATAAATAAAGATCATGGTGTTGTCGTTTTTCCTAAGCACCATTGGGGTGAAATGTGGTTGAGGGAAAAACAAAACCAAGCTGTGAGGTATAACAGCTCAGAACTGACTCCCCAGTGGAGTTCAGGAAGCCTCCGTCACTTACATCAATTAAAAGTGTCAGCCACTATTGGAAGAATCACTGAAATAAAGGGTAACTGATGGTCCTTCATTACTATGGGAATGGATTAGATGCCTCAAATGATGCTTTTTGCCTTTTTTGCCCTGATTTAATGCATGGTCACAGGATAAAGTTCTTCTCACTTTCCCTTCGCCATCATTTAAATGCTCATTGACAGAGGTTAGTTTAGCTGCCATTTCCAGTTATTTTAAAACTGCCAATTACAAGGATAGCTTAGAGAAGTTACCCAAACTAGTGACTATCCAATGGCTACTAAATCCAAGTAAGGAAGATGAGAGAAAATAACCATCAGGGCAACGCAGCTCTGGGTTATTATATATACTGCAGGGACAAATGGGGTATTTGGGGCCCAGGGGCTTTGATTCCCAGAGGTATCACTTAAATCATTCATTCCCCTTAATAGCTTCTTCCTAGCAAGGTGCATTGCACACGAGATGCTGAGCCGTTTTTCTTAAATTGAACAGATAGATTACAAATGAGAGTTAGAAAGGACATCTGAGGTTGGAGGCAGCTCTTTATCAGCTTATAATTTAATTTTATGAACCCGATTAGATGAGTTTTAATTTCCTCCTTTTGGGATCTTATCTAAACAAACTACTAGGGGGCCGGCTGTAGCCCAGTGGATAGGGAGCCAGTTCACCACATGGGAGGCCCCGGGTTCGGTTCCCGGGGACCTCTTCGAGTGGGCAGACCGCCTTGAGAAGGGCAAGCCGCCGTGGGCGGGGCAGAGCCACCGTGGGCAGGGCAAAAAAAAAGCCACCACAGGCAGGGAAAAGCCGCCACAGGCAAGGCAAGTCACCCGCGAACAGAGCAGAGCCACCCGCGAGCAGAGCAGAGCCACCCGTGAGCAGGGCAGAGCCACCCGTGAGCAGGGCAAGCCGCCTGCGCAGTGAGCTGACTCGGCGCGTCGCCGCAATGGGGGGAGACAAAGCAGACACAGAAGAACGCAAAAAATGAACACAGCAAGAACAAGCAGAAAGAAGGGAATATGTAACAACAACAAAAAAAGAAACTACTTAATTCATGCTGGCCTTTGATGATTGTATTAGGCTTTCTGTCTTCACTGATAAATACATATTCCACCATATTTCATTTATAAGGAAAATAGATGATGCTTTCTTATATCCGAAATTAAACATACATATTGTGAAGTTTCAATTAAAAATGATTTTTAAAAACCACAAAATCACACGCAGTGCCTCCATTCACATGTATGAAGGTCACATTACTGAGCTTAAAGTTTAAAGTGTAACCCTAAACCCACAGGATAGACTCAGCCTTATGACTGAGGCTGCTGAGGCATTGTTTCTGGCTTTAGCTATTTAATTGTCACATGTTGTGAATGTTCACGTCCCCTATCTGTCGAATAACAGTAATATCTGCATAGCAGGTTACAGGTTTTAAATGTATAAAATGTGCTTTATCTCAATGTGATTGATCCTGCAAGGTAGAGGTGGGCAGGAGTGTCACCACCCTCTATTTTACTTCGTTCTCTATTTCCCTGTCTGTAAAACGAGGTTGGTTATAGTACAGTATCTATCCACATGGCCAGAGTGAAGCTGAAAGGGTTTAGCCGTCTGAGGCACCTAGCACCATGCCCAGCATAGAGTGAGCGCTCAGTGAACATCACTGTGGCCAACGAGGTCGTAAACTCCAGATAATTCTTGGCTCCACTGAGACATACAATTAGTTGATCTTCTCACCTTTTGGTTTTTTTACCTCCTGTTATTAGAACCTGGGAAAAAAAGGGAAACGAATTACTTTATGAGGCTTGATTCCCAGGAACAGTGGTAAAGGCAGTGAGAGTAAAAGCAGGAAACCCGAACATTTAACTTGCCCAAAGTTGCCCTTAGAAACACGGCAGTATCGACGCCGAGACCCTGAGTCTTCTGCCACAACGAAGGCAGAGTTACCCTGAAATGGGAAGAGCATCAGAACAAAAATACCAGAAGCCTTTGGATGCAGCTCTGATGGTGTTGATGTGACAAACACACGAGTGCTTTGCATTTACATTTTCCTATCTATAAAATAAAACGGGGTAGGGATTTAGGCACATCTGCTCTCAATTTCTTTCAACGCTTGCTGGGGTCTCATTTTGGAAGGAGAGTTCTCAATCTCAGGCCTTTGTTTTTTGCCCAAAGGCTCTTATCAAGACAAACTATATGATCAGTAGAGAAACTGAAACTGCTCTGGATTCCATAGTTTCCTAGAAAATCCCAAATCTTACCTACAAAATCTGAATGATGCCCATTTTACAAAAGTGGATATGTGTTTCACAAGTGCTCTATGGGGACAATTAGGCCCTCTCATCTCTGAATTAATTTTTTATATATACTTCTATGGAAAGGAAGAGATGGGGAAAAGAACCATGGCTTCTTCCAATGAAAAGAATAGCATATAGTTGAATAATTTAGGAAAAAAAACACTTTATTGTGTGGCTCACCGTTTTGAGTTGTAAAAGACAGAATTCAGTCCGTTTAGCTGATTAGACTAGTTTCTTTAAATGAAATCAGCAGACTCAGATGGGGTAGGTGAGCTGCTCTCGGGAGCTCGGAAGCAGGCACAATGCCCGAGCCCTCCACGGGGGCTGCTCAGGTGAAAGGGCCACAGCCCGTGCGGCTCAGGACCCACCACCAGAGCCTCCAGCCCTTCACCCTGCAGCAAACCCGGCGCGTCTGCAGCCACGCTGGGCAGCAGGGCGGTTGGCCCGAGCTGGGCAGCCTTATTCTCGCCTCCAGCCTCCAAATCCAGCTCCTCTCCTGATGGTAAAAGCCAGGCCACGCGGTGATCACAGCCCATAAGGCGTTTTGGGTTTCAACGTGCTAAGTCAGGACTCGTAAACTGAGAACTTACAGTGAGTGACTGAAAATGGCATATATCTTCTAGTGAGCAGTTTCTGAAATATCAAATATATTATTCTGTGTTGTAAATTTTTTTGAAAAGCGTTCTTCATAACTGTGAACTATAATATTTACAAATGTTTGTCTTGAATTTAGGTAAACTTACGGTGTGTATACGCAGAAAATGTTTTCAGTGGGCAAACACATATATTCTGCTTAATGTCTAAGATAATTCATGAAATCACATAAATTGAATGACAAAAAAAATGTTTAATGATTCCTAAGGTCCCTTACAGATATAAAAGACAGTACACCACTAAATTACGTCTTTGACAAATATTGACCACATATTCAAAATTGGGACCATATATTGTTTTTATGACTTTTTAAGACAAAGTCACTTCCTTTAATTACCTTGAAAAATGAAAATATTATCTCTTTTCTAAATTAGCATTTAAACGCACATGATTCTTTTAAAAAAAAAGATAACATTTTTGTCTCTTCTCATCACCATCAATCTTGGCCTCTTCTTCATCCTATCTATGGAAACAACAATTACCATTCTGATATATTTCCTTTTAGTTAGTTACCATTCTCAATTCTCTTAAGACCTGAATAAGTTAGTAATTAATTTCATGACTGAATTAGGCAAGCATTGATTTCCAGTAATAAGGATTTCAAAGCAAGAGATCTTGAAAAAGAAAGGTAGGTTTCCTAAAAATAAGGGTTGACTGTGAGTATTGCATTTATCAAATCATAGGAATATAAAAAAGTATCATATCCCACAATCTCATTTTGGCAAAAGAAAAAAAAATTAAAAGAAAGAATTTTCTGAAACTCACAAAAATCCCTAAGTTTTAGAATTTTTACTATACCATTGTGTTTGAAAATCAAATCCGTACATTCAGGCAGGCCATTTATATAATCAACCCTGCAGATTGAAAGTATTGATACCATAACATAATGCCAATTTAACATGCATTTAGACCATTTTAATGGCACTTCTGTAAAGGGATCTACAGCAAATCATGTCTACAGGAAGCACTCTCCTTGTTCCTGAATGTTAGTGGGAAATATCACATCTACCCTCATTGTGCATCATATAACGTGGGTATATCTGGCTCTAGATGACAAGCGTTGCAGAGTATCGATTGTAGTACTGAACTGAAAGTCATTTAATCATGTGCAGCTACTTGTGTTCTGTGAGAAACTACAAAACTTGGTGCATCTATAGTCAAACTGCTGGGTTGAAACCCTGGTCCTACCACATAACAGCTCTAAGAGTTTTGGCAGTTTGCTTGATCTCTTTCTCTGCTTTAGTTCCTCACTGTTAACTCTGAAATGATCATGATAATAAGAGCAACTAATTCATGCATATAGTGCCCACAACAGGGTTTGGCACATAGTAAGAACTATATAAATGTCATTTATTTAGGATAAAGATTAGGATTGGGATTATGAATGGGTTTCTATGAATGAAAAAAAATTACTTTCACAAACTCATGTCTTATTGGTGGAACTTTGATTTGAATATCTATGATGATTTGGTACAGCATTCCAGTGGCCAAACTTTCAATTATAACTTCTTATATTTTCCCTGGTTTATACTTGTACCCTTTAAACCAAGGATAACTGCAATTTAAACATGCAATGTTACTTGCCAAGCATCTTACTGTACTCTGCTTTGCTTAAATTTTCTATGCACAATTCTGGGGGCTGGGAGGAAGACACGTATTCAAACAGTAGAACAATTCTTCTTTAAGTGCACTGAGCATAATCAATTAAAATGACTATATTAAGAGAAAGGAGATTCAATGGCATTGTGTTGTAATTGATATATTACTAGAATAAAAATATTCACAAAATCTTAGTCTCAAATTTCTGCAAGGACGATTCTACAATGCCAACGCTAGCCTTGCAAACTGACTCTTTCCCAAAGACAATGATTTCCCAATAATTGACATGACTCCATGAGGACAGGGATGATGTCTTTCTTGTTGACCACTATATTTCATTTGCTTCATTCAATGCCTACAAGTTATATGAGTTCAATTCAACATTACTTTTCATAAGTCAATTAGCTCTTAACGGTTACCTGTGATTATTCCCCACTTGTTAATTTATCCTTTGTCTTTTAACCAGAGTCCGCTGATGTTGTACCTAAAAGGACTGAGCCTGTTCCCAGCCTTCAACCCCTCCTTCCAACTCTGGAAACCACTGATGAAATCAGAATAGAAGTTTATCCAGGGCCAGCACATTTGGGTCTGAAACAAATCAGATTATCTGCTTTGGGGAGACACTGAAGTATAAACAATGAGTGGAGAGCTGTGTATCTGACAGACTAGGATGCACAAGAAAGGGGCCAGGGAGGACCCATCCATAAGGGCTGTGGGAAAAGTGAAGGGAGGAAGCTTGTAAACCAGAGAACGAAGCGTGTAAACCAGAGAAGCCCAAAAAAGTGGAAAAGAGAGACACAGGGCGTCTTTTGAGAGATGTAGCAAGGAGTCTTAATTACTGACTGTCCAGTTTAGTCCTGAGAAACATGGCTTAACTCCTGTCCTAGGCTGCCCACTTGTTTTGAAGCAAGAACAAGAATACCTAGCTGAGATATGCTTCAAGCAGAATTCTAGAAGTCATTAACCCCTTGGATAGTGCTGGTGAGGCACTGGCTTTCATTCTGGCAAATTAGGAAAATGTAAATTTAAAAAGCAGTATCCCACAGATCAGTGCAGTACCACTTACTTAGTTCTACTTCATATTGTGCTCCAAGTGACACTGCCTTTCCCTGTTAACCATCAAGGTAAAATTGAACACCGAGAAACACTATCACTTTCCCCTTTTTGCTAAAATGTCTTCTGCTCAATTTACTTTCTTTTAATTCGAATTTTTAAAAAGATTTATTTATTTACTTACTTTTAACCATTTTAACCTCCCCCCCCCC
>PVKH010039428.1:0-11163 GCA_004027955.1 Chaetophractus vellerosus | reverse complement strand
CGGCGGTGGCTCGTTCCGTTCGAGGGTGGCTCCATTCCGTTCCCACGGGCGGCTCCGCTCCATGTTTTGCGGGCAGCAGTCCTCCATGTTTTTTGCCGGCTGCTCGGCTTCCGCAGTTCGCAGGCGGCAGCTCCGCTTTTCACAGGTGACTTTGCCATGCCCGTGGGGGCTCCGCCCTGCCCGTGGCGGCTTTTTGCCTTGCCCACGGCGGCTTGCCTTTCTCAAGGCCGTCTGCCCGCTCGGAGAGGTCCCCGGGAACCGAACCCAGGGCCTCCCATGTGGTACACCGGCGAGCTCTTTATCCACTGAGCTATCTAGCCGGGCCCGGTACCTGTTATTTTAATAATCATCAAATGGAGTTCGCCGTTTGCTCATCATCTGTCTTGCTGATGCTGTTGGACATAACGTGGAGACACAGGGAATAATATGGCGTTTTGGCTTTGGTGTCCTTTGAAAAATGAAGGTCTTTTCAGAAATGCAAAGACAAAAGGACTTGCAGCTCTACCCAGTTCTGCCTGGTTTGCCCTTGCTATTCCTGAGAGAGCTGTTGGCGAGAATCCTGTGAGAATCTGGGTTTGCATTTTTCAGCAACTTTTAAACCAATATTACAAATGTCTGATCTTATAAAAAATGCCTTGCTTAGTTTTGTAGACTGAAAATTCTTGCTCTGTTCAAACCAAGTCTTAATTTCCACCTGATTAGAAGATGGCAGCTTTTCAAATACAGGCTGTGGACGTTCCAAGGAAAGGCTTTCTCTGCCTTGCTGAGTTTACTTTCAGTCGTGAGGGTGTTTCTGAGGCAGACCCTGGCGCGGCTGCCCCTCTGGGTGGAGGAGCAGGCCTGTGGCAGGCCCTTCTCCTGAGGGAAACCTGGAGGCAGGGTGGGGGAGACGGAAGCCGGCCTGCTGCCTCAGGTTCTCCCATCTTTCTCTGACACACCCTCACCGTATCTGAGGCAGACAAGAACCCACGCGCACCAGCAGCCCTGACAGACATGTGCCGGGGAATTTGTTCCCCATAACACCGAGCAGTGCCCTCTAGCTTCTTGTGGGGGCTTTTTTAGGGAGGTGCTTTGGGATGGTGACTGTTTGGATTTGTGCCTTTTGTCATTTGAGCCTGTTGGCACCAGGTCTCCACAGCCTGAGGAAGCCGTCATGGTTGAGAGGCTTTAAAGCGTGGTGACGCAGCCTCTTAGGCCGCGTGGGAAAGCACCATGGGGAGGCAGGGCCCGGGAGCTGCGTGGGAAGGGTACAGCCACCGTGAAGACATCCCGCTCACTGTCAGGTAGAGAATGGATTAGAATGAGCCCGTGTGGCCTAATGCTTGGACCTCTGCTTGGGTTCTGGCAGCTGTGGGGAGAGGCCGTGTTTATAGTGATAAGTCAGGATTTTGAAGTGACACAGACCTGGCTTTGAATTCACTTACGAGTGGTGTGACTTAGAGAAAGCTCTTTAATTCCGCTGACCTTCATCTGTAAAATGGCCAGGACAGCCCAGAGCTGGCGGCGTTGTGGCCGAGACCTTCCGTGCCTGCGGCGGCACCCCCAGGTGGCAGCTCCCATGCAGTGAGTCTCGTGTGTCCACGCGGCAGATGCTTGGGGGCCTACTCCAGGCTGGGCCCTGAGGTGGACACCGAGGAGACAAGGAGCCCCGTGCTCACGGGGGATGCCAGCTCGACAGGCAGCTCCAGTGCACTGTGACAAGTTCCATGATAGGATGGGTAGCAGGGTCCTGACCTCCCCCTACTTGAGGATCAGAAAACTTTGCCACGAGGAAGAAACACCCGAACAGCCCTGAGAAATGAGTGAGCCAGTCAGAGGGGACGGGGAGCCGGGGCTTCCAGGCACTCGGAGGGGCCTATGCAAGGCCTGGGGCATAGGAGGTCAGGGGTCTTTAGTTCTCTTGGACCCATGACTGGACAGAGGGCACGGCACCTGAGCACGGTGTCACAGGGCGCGCTGCGCCTCGGGGATTGGAAGGGAGCGGAGAGCGGGAGAGCAGGGCCAGGCTCAGGTTAAGGGCCCAGGGGGCACCGACTGCAGGGCAGAGATGGGGTGGGCGTGTGGGAGTGGAAGAGACGGTGAGAGCCAGCTCAGGCGGTGGCGGGGAGAGTGGGGAGACGCGAGTGGGCTCGAGGCACAGGAAGGAGTGGCATTCACAGGACTTGGGGAATGGAGGTGACAGAAGGAGGAGGAAGGGGCGTCAGGGGTGCCTCTGCCATCTAGCGAGGACGTCCGGCTGGAAGACTGGAGCCTCTACAAGACGGGGAGCAGGGTCAGAAGTTGAGGGGACGAGGAGTTTGCTTGGGCTACTGCATTTGGGATGATAGAGGACACCCATGTGGCGGTTGAAAACACAGATGCAGGCGGTCCAGGGGAGAGACGAGGGCAGACAGAGACTCGAGACGTGTCCACATGTAGGCCATCTGAAGCCAGTGGGGTGGATGAGAGGAGCCAGGGGCAACAGGCCCAGGGCATGGGGCCCTTGAAATACAGAGGTGCGACAGCCAGTAATCTCAGAGACCTGATCTCTTTGCAACTTTTCACCAATTTTGATCAGTTGCATTGACCCGTCAACAAGTAATGTAAAGGGTGGGGAACTTCCTACATTTTTTTGTAGGGCAATGGCAGCAAAAGCAAACTGTATTTTAATAAAGGAAATTTTATCGAGTTTAGAAAAATGGTGAGGAGGCCTTTATCGAGGCAAAACATTCTACAAATGAAGACATTTGAGGGAAATTATTTTTCTAGATCAAGGCCCAACTATAGCGAGACTGATGTCTATGGACTTGGTAATTAACACTACTCCTTAGGGAATTTTGAAGTTTATCTCTCAGGAGGTAGAATTTGAGCCCTTACAGCTACCAGCATCTCTCTCTTTTTGCAAATAAAATTGAACCAAAGGAAAAAAGTTCTTTTCTACAGGCAAATGCTGTTGTTTTTAATTGCATTACTGTTCCCTTCAATAATGTGAGGGATATTTTAATTCAAACTTCAGGGCAGCTGAAACGGTGCAGCAATCAAAATGAACGTTTGGAACGCTTGGCATCTGTGTTCAGCTGCGCGTCCTGCTACACTTCCTGTAGGAACACGTGAGGATAAGTTCTGTGACCCCACAAGAAGGAAGAGCTCTCAGCGCCCGTGCTATCCAGTTAGCAGATCACCCAGAATGCACCCTGGGCAAGCTGTTCTGTCTGTGAAAAAACACTCTTTATTACCTCTAAATTGCATTTCTGTTTGAGACACTTTAAAGTAGTTTCTGCAGAGGAAATTAGCTCAGAGTTAATGATCTAGATGGTACGGAACTCTAAGAATATAAAACGAGCGCCGTGTCCAACACCTACTTTCTGGTCTTAGCAAGGTAACACCGACTAGAAGGGCTGCCAGCACCTGAGCCCAGATCCCCAGCTTGCGAGTTAACGGCGCTGTAGACTAACGGCATTTAAGTATTGCTGGTTTCTGGTGAGCATGCTGGTTATGTAATGAGAGATCAATAAACAGCTTCAAGATGAGGCAGTGCTGCTTCCCTCATTTGTGGCTGAGGTTCTGGAGACTACGAAGGCCGTGCAAAGGCTGTCTCACCTTGGATCGAACGTTAGTTCCAGCAGCTTCTTGGCTTCAGAATCCTAATCCTGAAGTGCCGATGCTTTCCTGAAAGCCGTCCATCATTTACCAAGCCTCTGACTGTCTTTTGGGTGTGAGAGTTTGCATTTTGACCTGTCCCCCCAAACCATGTATCTTACCTCCCCACTTCCTTCTCTTTGGATCCATCCCTGCCCAAGTAAAATGCATTGCAGAAAGAATTGCTCTGAACCCCAAGATTCAATTTCATGAGGTTGGGTCTTACTGGGTTTGTACAGTGGCTCCAATGCTACTTGTTAAAATTTTGTTCATTCTGGGTAAAAACGTTGGGAATATGTGGGAAAATACTTCTTCCTGCTTCTACCCCCAAGAAGTAATCCCTGTGAACATGTTTGTTCATAATTTTATCTATGCACGGGTATTTTTAGACAAAAATAGGGTCTTTTGGAACACTCGAATCTTTTGAATTTATCACCATTTCATGAGCATGCTGAGTCCTTGGGTGCGTGTTATACGTTTTTCATCACATCCTCTAACAGCTGAAAGGTCCCCCCACTTCAACCCTGTCATCCCTTTGCTCAGTACACTACAGCCTTCGAGATTACCCTCGAGCGGTGAATGTAAAATGGCCTTGGCTTAGCACGTGAGGAATGATCTTAAGGCCTCTTTCTCACTTAAACCAGGGATGCCAGTTCCAAGTCAGACCCCATTGCAGATTTCGCTGAGTTGTAGAAAGCCCCAGCTGGATATGCAGCATGGCACACCATCATCAAGAGGAAAACCGCACCGCCGTTTCCGGGGATTCGGGGATTCAGCCCTCAGGTGAAGGGGCTCCTGGTTTTACTCCCTCAGACGGACTCCTGGCTCTGTGCAACATGGGTGGCCATGGGCAAATGCACATCACTGATGTTGGCTGTGGTACATTGAGCCATGTTCCCCCCGAGATATGTTCAAGTCCCAGCCATCGCCCCGTGGGTGTGAGCTCATTTGTAAATAGCTCTTTGAAGATGATACTCTTTAAGGTGAGGCCATGCAGAATCAGGATGGGCCTTTATCCAACAGGACTGGAGTCCTTAATAGGAGAGGAATTTGGGGCCCGGGAGGAGGAAGGAGAATGGGGGCGAGATGGCCATGTGACGCAGGGACTGAGGAGGAGGAGTTGGGGGCGAGACGGCCATGTGACAGGCAGAGACTGAGCCACGGACCGCTGGCAGCCACCACCAGACACCGCAGGCTTCACAGAAAGCGCATCCTGCCGACACCTTAATTTGGGACTTCTGGCTTCCAAAACTGAGAGACGATAAATTCCTGTTGTTTAAACTCCCAACAGGAACTTGTATTTGTCATAGCAGCCCTGGCAAATTAAACACTAGCTCAAGCCATGAAGAATGTTCTAGAAAATCAGTTTTGAACCAAAACAATGGTTTTTTAAGTGCATTTATTTCAAAAGCCAGATACTCCTTACAAAATGAATTGGATATTACCTCCAGGAAACTTTATGATGTCACACTCAATAGAAGTGGCCACCTGTCTGTTTTTAATAAGAAACACATTGAATTTTGCTTACTGTGAAGCCATTACTAACGCAGAACTGAAAGACTTGAATTTGCTGGGTTGGACCCAGATTAATGGGAATGAGAGAGGATAAAACAGGGCAGGAGTGGGGATTTATGCTTTCTCCTTCTAGTCCCTTATATCTGTGTTTTGTAGATATGCCCCCTCCAAATTTTTTTTTGTTTTTTTTTGCAGTGCCCACGGTATACTTTGCTAGAGCAAAGAACCAGGTCACAGCCTTGGCTTCAAAGTCCTTCAGCATTGCTGACATCTGACTCAGTCATAATTATCTTTACTACATCACTATAAAATCTACAATATTATTCAACTGGACGAATTGCCATTGAACAGGGTGATATTACTGATAAATGAGTATGTGGAAAAGTTCTTCTAGAAAAGGAAGTTTTTGTGAAAAGAGCCAAAGAATCCTTGCAAAAGAGTATAACAGGAAGACATTATAAACCAAAGTTTTATGAATTCTGCATACTAAATATAAAGAACTATTAAAATACTTATTTCCTTACAATTAAAAGGAGTAGTTAATTAAAACCTATCATGAATCTGGGATGTAAGTGGAAACTTAGAAAGCAAAAATGCAATAAATCCAAAATAGAAAAAAAAAAATTTCCAGGAATTAGCTCCATTTAAAGTTTGTTGCTTCTTCTTTTTGTGGTGACAAAGGGAGAGAAATACCTGCTAAACATGTTATTGTGGTAAAAAAGTGAAAATAATATTGCTCGTGGACAGAAAAATCATGAGAGGAATTGAGAGGGCTCGAGTTCATCTAATGGGTGCAACTCTGATGTTCTGAGAAGGTTCTCTGTCATTTGGTCCTCCATATATACTGTTTAAGTTTTTAAAAACTACTTTGGAAGTTCATGATATGCAGTGAAGGCTCACCTTGCTGAACAGACGACTCCCTGGCAATGAAATGCAGTGACCATAAGGGGATGTAGTGTTAGGCTCATGAGGACAGGTTTGGGAGGGGTTGGCTGTGCCCCTCTGCCCTCAGGGAAATCATTGATGCTTCTCTAGAAAGGGAATATTGAAGACTTTTAGATGGAACCATATGAAATTGACGATGACCTGTGTTCAAGCCAGTTGAGCGTCTGCGTCTCCTGTGGTCCAACCCTTTACCTTCTAAAGGGACTAGGAGCGTGACTTTCCAGGTGGCAAGAGATGAGGGTCTATGTCTGTAAGGACAAAAGGCTAGAAGCTTTGTTGCAAAATTTAATAGATAATTGAAAGAAGCAAAATATTCTCACTTGTGTGGAGTTTCTAACGTAGTCCAGGAATACAGGAAGGTAAATAATGCAGGTGAGGCAAGGTGCTGTGCTCTATAAAGTAAAATGAAGGATATTGAACTTGAAATGTGCCCAGATTCTAGTTGAAGAGGGTCTTTTCCCCATGTGTAAACAAAATATTTCAATAAAACAGTAAACATCATTATAATTCAACTTTGGGTAGATATGCTTTTATATAAGAAAACAGTTATCCAATGCTCTAGTGAAACTTGTGTTTATACTGACATCCCAACATCCAAAAGGCTAATATTCCTTAGATTGGTGTATTGGTAGCTTACTTCAAATCAATATTTTTCATTTATTAAAACTATACTGCCAGTAGGCAATGTTTGGTAGAAACAATGTAATTTTAAAATCTCACTAACTTTTGTAAAAACCAACTTTTAATTTTAGGGCCATTTTAGATTCACAGAAAGATTGTGATGGTAGAGTTCCTATACACCCACCCCAGTTTCTCTGTTTTAGCATCTTCATTAGTGTTCGCACACATAGACACCAGTAGTTTTTAGACGTCTGATACAATTAATGAACTGATCTTGATACGATATTATTAAACCATGTTCATTCACATTTTCTTGGTTTTCTGCCCCAGGATCCCATTCAGGTTCCCACATTACATTTAGTTGTCTTCCTCTGAGGCTCCCCTGGGCTGTGATGGTGTCTTAGACTTTCCTTGGTTTGATGACCTGGACAGTTTCGAGGAGTCCTGGTCAGGTAGTCTATGGGATATCCCTCAGTTGGGACTTTTCTGATGTTTTTATCATGATTGGACTGGGTTATATGCTTTGGGGAGGAAGGCCACCAAGATAAGGTGCCATTTTCATCACATCCTACCAAGGGTGTGAATTGCCAACATGACTTATCACCATTGAGGCTGACGTTGACCTCCTGGCTGAGGGAGATTTTGTCCAGTTGCTCCACTGTAAAGTTAGGCTTTCTCCCCCTGTCCACACAGGACACTTGGAACAAGTCACCATGCACAGCCCACACTTAATTTAAGAGTGGGGGTTCATGTTCCTTCTTTAGGGTGTAGGATCTACATGGTTTATTTAGAATTCTGCGTAGGAGATTTGTCTCTTTTCCCCATTTATTGATGTAGCCCATCATTTATCAATATGGACTCATGGATATTTCTTTATACTTCGGGTTATAATCCAGTACTTCTTTATTTTATTGCTGAAATGCTTCCAGCTTTGGCCATTGGGAGCTCTTTCGGCTGGCTCTTGTGTCCCTTTGACATGTCCCATCGTTGCGTGGTGGTTGTTTGTGTGTTGGCTTCATGGCGTTCTGGCCCCAGGTGAGCTGAGGCTTACCTTGTGTGTCTCCTGCCCCAGACCTACACTCAGCCACCTCTGTGTCTTTTCACGGCTTGATAGCTCATTTCTTCTTACCACTTTTTAAAAATCATTTCTTTTATTACCATTTCTTGTACGTGCCACGGTTTGTTTTTCCATTCACATGTTAGAGGGCATCTTGTTTGCTTGAAGCTCTTAGCAGTTAGGAATAAAGCTCCTATAAACATTCATGTGCAGCTTCTTGTGTGGGCCAAAGCTTTCAAATCAGTTGGGTAAATTCCTAAGTGCACGGCTGCTGGATTATATGGTGAGACTGTGTTTAGCTTTGTAAAAAACTTCCACACTGTCCTCCAAAGTGGCTGTGCCGCTTTTCATTCCCACCAGCAATGAGAGTTCCTGTTGCTCTGTATCTTTGCCAGCAATTGGTGTTGTCAGTCTTTTTTTATTTTAGTCATTCTCATAGCGGTGTAGTGATAGCTAATTGTTGTTTTAATTTGCAATTCCCTATTGACAAATAACGTTGAACATCTTCTCATACGCTTGTTTTCACATGTTCATGCTTTGGCGAGATGTCTGTTCAGATCTTTTGCCCATTTTTTTAATTGGATAGTTTGTTTTCTTATTATTGACTTCCTAACTGCACATTTTTTTTCCAACCAAAGTCATCTATATATTTTAAGAGACCTTAAGTGAGATCATCAACTTCTTAATTTAAAATAATTGTTTTATTAATTCAGAATAAGGTTTACTGTTCCTTCACTAATACAAGGTTAAAAGATTTGTTTGGTATTCGACAGTTTTTGTTGTTGTTCACCTCTAATGGGCCAAACCAAGACCCTACTTTAGAAGCTTACAACTCAGGAAGGAAGGGTCAAAGGGAGGTGTTCGTATAGACTTAATTTAATGGGAAACGAGGCTGAAGGCAGACGACATTTTCACACTCACTGAAGGCATATTAAAAATCCTAATTCTAGGTAATTTTGTTTTACTCCAGACTCTTAGGTACTAAGACTCTGTTCTGTATTTTCTCACCAAAGCATTCTGTCCCCTTCAGGGAGGGAACACTTGGCCAACAAAAAATACCTGTGTTTTCTCTCTTTTCTTCCTAGCACTAATTAGAAGGGTCACCTGGTAAGCCCATTTATTTCACTTTAAATTATAAGATGAGAGATTATAATTATATTTGATTCCACTGGATAGTACAAAATTCCCAAGTCCATGCCTATGAATTGTGATTGAGGAGCATCCTGTCCTTTACCTCTTAGAAGCTTTTCTCACTTGTTTTGAATTAGGATGCTTAGGTCAGAGAGAGCTTTACTGAGTCAAAACCGACTGACATTCGTTTTTGAAAAGACTTAGGCCGACAAATCAAGTTTTAATTACAGGAAATAATCACAAACTACTGTAGACACAATTAAAGGCATTTTTCTTTGGGGGAAGCTTGTTTGTCTTTTATATTTTTTACCCTGGGTTCATTATTAAAAATGCTTTGCTATTTCATGCTTATAGTCTGAACTTTTTTACTTCCTGCTGTGAATACAGATATTAATTTTTGTTGAAATCAAAGAAATTAGTTAATGAGATTTTTTAGCCTGTTAGTAGAGATGGTTTAACTTTTTTTAAAGAAAATATTTACTTTACTCTCGATTTAACTGAGCTAGATATCTGACCTCTGACATCTATCAAATCCCATCCCTCTTCCTGTGACCAGGGAATTGCTTTAATTTATACTGGCTGAGATTTGATGAAATAAAACCATAACCTACTCCTCCAAACTATTTAGAATTCAAGTGTATTGAGTATTTCTCACTTAACAGTGTGAGGGTTTTTTGTTTTTCTTTGTAAATGTTCAAGCTGGCATTTAGTTGCCACCAGAGAGACACATGGGTTTGGAAGGAGGTCTCAGGTCAAGCCTAAAGCCTGGGAGGAACTGAGCTGGCATAATGCAGTACTGCCAGTTGAAGTCTAGCCAGCCTTTGCAATTTATTCCCATCTGAGAAATACTACAGGATTTTTAATGACCTAGTAGATACATGCTCCTTAGGAGCCCACTCCTTAAGGTTCCTCTAATTACTCATTGGCCAGGATGACTTGATTTGTTTAATTGAAAGATAGCATGAGGGAGGAGGGACTGCAAGTGTGAGGACTGCATTTCCTCCAGGGTATTACTTTAATTTGAAAAGTTCCTATTTGGCAGATTTGTAAGCTGAGAGGCATTTAGGTAAACTGAGTGTGGTGGACTGAAGCCTTGAGGACCAGGTCTCCATTGGCTTTAGCCTGTTTACTGCAGCCGTTTCGAGGCAGCTGCGCTATATAGGACATTTTCTCTGATTCCTACTTCTGCTTGCCATTCCTCCAAGTACACATCAGACAGCAGCCCCGTGCCAGGCAGCGGGGACTGCTCAGTCCCTTCCCTCAGCCTGTGGGAGAGGTGGCAGCTGACGGCTGTGTAGGGGACAGAGCATGCCGTGCGAACGGAGGCCTGGGGCCTGAGCACTTGAGGGAGCAAAGAGATGAGCAGCCATCAGGAGCAGGGAAGGACTGCCAGAGGGGGTGGTCCCGGAGCTGAGTCGTGAAGAACGAGGTGGAGCTTTCCAGATGCAGAAGCGCTCACTGCAGTGAGTTGGATGCAGAGGAGACGCTGTAAGTAGTTTGAGGAGCTGGCGCGTAGCCCGTGTGAGGGCATGCTGGGAAGTGAGGGCAGCACACCCAGATCGGTGATGTACCTGGCACGCCGTGTTAAGAGGTCTGGACCTAATCCTGTGGACAATGGGAAGTACCTGGAAGGTTACACTTAGGGAAGTGACGCGATCAAATTTGCATTCTAGGCAAGGCCAGCGAGGAGGACTTGAGTTCCGCCTGATAAACAGCTGCTTCTAGATGCCCTTCACCCTTCTCATAGCTGCCATGCACTCGTCCCTACTTTGGCCCTGCCCATGTCCATACAGTGCTTCCTATACCTATACTTTCATCCCTGATTCTTTACTGGGCCTTATCCACCTCTTCCCCAGTCCAAGGTTATCAACAAGACTGAACCCAGTGGTATAAATAAAATAATACTCATGAGTCATTAGAGTAGGCTATTGCGGTTGCCATGGAATTCAGCACCACGAGTTCATGCCAGCGTTGGAAGAGCAGTTTCTTTTGGTGGTTGGGGCAGTGGGTATAATTGATCAGGAGGCCAGGATAGTAAAGTCGGGGAACATGGGTGCTTGTTCTAGAAGTATGACTGTGAAATTAAGGAGAGAACCACAGAGGAGCATAAGAAGGACATTTCCTGAAGGAAGCCTGAGAACAGGCAGGTGGAGAGAACTGGTGGATGGTTTTGCTTCTAATAGGCGAAAGCGAGGGAGGGTTGGGAACATCTTTCCCACTGTCAGTGAAGGAAGGGCTGAATATGGATACGATAGTCTGTGGTGGTGCAGAGAGCT
>PVKH010039427.1:0-11191 GCA_004027955.1 Chaetophractus vellerosus | reverse complement strand
TATGTTACCTTGTTAATCCTCAAAGATGAAGTACATTACTTAAGGTCAATTAGCTGGTAAACGGCAGACTCAAGATTTGATCTCAGATCTGTCTGACTCTACAGCCAGTGCTCAGAACCTCTCTAGGCTATCTTGCTAAAGTCCAGCACTGCTAGAGGCAAATTAATCTGGCAACAGGGTTGAAGGTGGGGCCCAGCTTCAGAGCTGTTGCAGCAGGATTGCAATGAGATAAGGGCCTGGATTAGGTGGTGGCTATGAGAGGGAAAAGGAGGCACTGTGGGAGGAATTTCGAGAAGACTCACACGGTGGGCTGAGTTATAGGGGTCAAGGAAGAGGGAGGAACCAAGAATGACTCCAAGCTTTTGAGCCAAGTTTTTTTTGCCTCAATCATAGGGATGCCCTTAACAGAAACAGGGAAACCAGGATGATTTGGGGGAAGGTGACGTGTTTATCCAGAAGGTCTACCCTTTTTGACTCAAAAGTTGAGTATAGGCCCAGGGCAGGAGCCTGGAAGATACGGGGTGATTCAGGCAGCACTCTGCCCTGAAGAGAAACCAAAATGAGTGGTGTCTTCCCTGCCCATTGCCTTGGAAATCTTGTTTCTGTACTGGTGAGCTAAAAGAATGTGCTCTTTGTTCAAATGCCTGAACAGAGCTACTCGACAGCCCTGGGGAGATTCTGAAAATTGGGGAATGGGAAGGATTTGGTGAAACTTAGAGGCTGTCAATAGCTTTTTAGGTTATAACTGCCACACAGCAATCCCAAGATTAAGAAAACAGCGCCTCTCATCAAGTTGCTTTCCTTGGAGAGCAAGACTGGAGGGAAGGTTTACACACACACACACACACAAGTGCACATAGTGGTTTCATGAGTCACAAGACTGGCAATGTTAAACATATTAAATTTACTAAACGTTGTCCTGGAAGGCAACTCTGGTACAATTTGAATGGGGTTCTATGGATGGCATTCAATCGGCAGCACTTTTCCAACAAAGAGCCCTCAGAGAAATGTTCTGCTTTACATTTATGACGTTAGTAAAATGCTAGCATTTTTTCACATATCCCCATTACATTGATTGTATAGCTACACAATGATCTGTTTTGTTTAGATATATTTAAAGAATGAAGTGTTCTGTAGAAGTGAATCTTCTACATAATTATGGGTTATCCCATGATGCCAACTAAATCAAGTTAATTCTCTTAGATGGGAACTTTTAAAAAAATAGAGTAGACTGCTCTGCCTTCTTAGGCAACATTCGATAGAATGAAAATCCATTATTTTCTTTTGGTGTGACTTAGTGATATTCTCATTGGCTATCAAGAAAGAGAAGGCTTTTTGGCCCTATGTAAATGGCCCCAGAATGCTCAGTTTTACAGTTTACGTGGCTGCTAAGTTCTTATCTCCATGGTCTGGCTGACTGACTCTTCTCACAGCGTTCATTATGCCTGTGCTCTCCCTTCCCCCCAATTCCTAACTGCCCCGGGCAGGAGCAGCAGACCAAAACTCAGCTGAGGGGCGGTGTTTTCAAAGGCACTTAATGCCTATGGCTGTGCAGGTTTTAGCACAGTGATTGCCTGATAGTGATGTTGGCACTCAAATGAATCTTTTCTCGTTCCCTGTTTCTTGTATATATTCTGGGTAGTTGAGGATCTTGTATAAGGAAACTTTGGGTAAATTAGGTATTATCATATTCTTAGCAGGAAAATCTCCTCTACTAAGGAGTTAAGGATTGAACATATTTAGACCTTTAAGGAAAGCAGTTGCTAAGTCACATAGACATGCCTGCCTAAGGCGGGAACAGAGGAGAGCTCTTAATAATAATAGCGGCTGCCTGAAATACCCTGCGAAGCACTGTACATGCGTAGATCTCACTTAATCTTCCAAACAGCCCTCGGTATCATCCTTCCTATCTTAGGTAGAGATAGCTGAGAATCAAAAGGGCAAAGTAACTTATTCCAAGGTACATAGCTGGAACCCCAGTGCTGTGCTCTCAGACACGACACTGATAAAAAGTGTCCCTGCTCCTTCTGTTGGTGACACATCAGAGTTTTCTGGGTTCTATGGAGGATGAATGGAAGCCACAATGTAGTCAGAGGAAGTGCTTCCTCTCTGATATTGAAGGCCACTGCTTTCAAGCAAAGAGCCTGCTGAGCGCGTGGGTGGGGCGGCAGCAGAGACCCGGCTGTTCACCCTGGAAGCCCGGTGGCCCTCAGGCCACCTGAGCAGCTGCTCTGTCGCTGAAGCCATAGCACCCCTTATTTTGCACAGTATGTCCCTCTAACAGTGGACTTATGAAAGAAAAGGAAAGCCCACTAGCCATGGGAAGGTAAGAATCATGAGTGCTAGTCATTCTTCCCTTTGCTCACTCTCTAAATTTCAGAATTCAATCTCCTTTTATTTCCTGGAAGACCATCAACTTATAGAAGAGAGTAACAAGAATCTTGGTTACAAAGAAAGAGACAGGTTACTACAGAAGCTTGAAATTCCCCTCTATTGCCTTGGCAAGAATACCTACTGATGGGTCCAATTATCCAAACATATTTTATCATTGATCATCAGCTCTTTCAGACTTTGCCTTTAAAATAGTGAATTCCTTAGATGTCCACAAACAGAACTAGCATGGAATAATGCAAGCTGCAAAAGAAAGTCAGATTCCTAATGTGGCTTGGTAAAATGGCATGAAAAGGTGTATATTTTTAGCTAGCAATTATAAAGCTACTGCATTTAATTAAGGTAACAGTTGCACAAAGTAGAATGCAATTATTTTCTGTCCAACACCTGTCTTTGAGTCTGTCACTTTGCTATTCATTTCTAGACATTGGGGAGAGATGTTTCTTTCCTTTTTAACCTTTTCCTTATCAGTCTATTGCCGCAAAGCACCCCTTAGCTTGAATGTTATGTACAGATGCATGAGAACATTCAAGAATGCTGAGTCCCTCTGTCACACAAACCCTGAATTTTTTTTTTTTTTTTTTTTGGGCTGTGTGCCAGCCTCCCCTTCTCTTTCTTTCCTTATTCCTTCTATCACTTCCTGCTTTCAGGCCTTCCAAAAAATATTAACTAAGAGCCTTTAAAGTGACAGGCACAATTCTAAGCCTTGGGGATTAAAAAAAATGAAATATACTGACCCTGTCCTTAGAATCACATGTGCCCTTTATTTCAGGCTTCGGATAATTGAGTAGATACAATTAAATCAACATGTTCTTACTAAATTTTAAGGAAACCGTGACACTAGTAGATACTTATTTCTACATAGTTATAAATATAGCTAGGTGGAGTTCAGTTCAAAATTTCTAACCTTGAAAACTGCATCATTAGAGTTTTTTTTAAAATTTTAGTTGAAAGAGTAAACACAGTTTTTAAATAAAAAGAAAAATGTGCTGAATAGAGACTTTGTTTTTGGTCATCATTGTTTAAAATAAGAAACAATGGAATATATTACTAGGTCAATGAAGCTAAATTTCACAGCGGAGAAAAATTATAGAATTATGTACTACTCAGCATGTCCCTGAAATTCTGAATAAAAAGAAAATTAGTAGGTTTATCCCAGATCCAATGGACAATTCCAATTCCTTGAAAAGGAACCAGGTTTCTTTTTTCATTTACTCTTTACAAAAGAAAAATCGAGTTTTTATTGGGTAGTAGAGTCTGAGAGAATGACCTAATTAGTGGCTCTTCATGATTATGGTGTCAATCAGAAAGAGCAGGCAAGACCAAGTTCATAACTTCATGGGCCTAGGTCCTAAGCTTCTCCGTATGGTAATCTCTGACTTCTGGCTTCCATTTCTTTTAGTCCTTAAAAGAAATTAGGCAACAGGAAGATTTGTTTTCCCAAAAGAAGAAATAAAATAGGTATGGCAAGTCCTTTAGTTATTTAAAAGATTAGCTCATGAAATATCTCATTTTTAAAAATAAGACCACCAAAAACACGGTAATGCCAACAATGACAGAGGCAGTGCACAGCCACCAGCACCTCTGATGCCGTGAAGGACGGGAAGGCTTGGGAACATTTTCCAGCCTGCTTGGTTTTTTGAGGCCATCTGTCAGGCCAGCTCAATTCCTCCAAGAATTTCCAGATGTGACAGGCTGTCAAGAGCTTTGCTGGGCATGAAAAGTTTCATTTCAAGGAGTCCAGCTTGTAATTTCAAGTTGACTGGCTGCTGTTATAGGCCCAATCAACGTGTGGTTTCGGTTGCTTTTTCAAGGACTGCTTCGTTGATCACATTCAGCAATCACAGAACCACCCAGGCCAGTGTGGCAAAGATGGGGAAAGAACACACAAGTCACTCAATGGATATGCATATTTTAGCAGCGTTTTGAAGCAATCGTCCTAAATATGTATTTTTTACATGTACATTACACTTTCTGTTGTGGACAAGGAACAGAAAACATTTCTGAAACTGGGATGAATTGAGGGAGGAGCTGTCTTCCTCCTCATTGGTGACTTACTTATGCTGAATATTGGAAGTTCCTGATCTCATTCTGACTCCAAATTGCTATTGGCCTTTACCCACTGTTTCTGGAATGGCTGGGTTTAAACATTTTACAGGTGTTTTTGTAGGTATCAGTAAAAAACCTTTGAAAATGTGTGTGCACAAGCATACACATAGTCTTAGTTTGCCGTGCTGCTATGACAAATACCACCCCGTGGGTTAGCTTAAACTGGCTCACGGTTTCAGAGGCTAGAAGTCCAAAATGAAGGTGCAAGCAAGACCATTCTTTCTCCCCAAAGTCTGTAGCATTCTGGGTGCTGGTTTGCTACAATCCTTGGGGTTCCTTGCCTTGTATCCCCACCCCCTCCACGTCACATGGTGATCTTCCTCCCCTCTCTCCTTGTGTCTGCGCTTCCTGTTTCCTCTGACTTCGAGCTCCTGGCTCCACCCTGTGGCCTTCTCTGACTTCCGGCTTCTGGTTTCTTCTCTTTATAAAGCCTGCAATAATCCAGATTTGGCCCACCCTGATTCAATTGGGCCACACCCTAACTAAAAATAACATCTTCTAAAGGTCCTTTTTACAACTGGCTCATACTCACAGGGATGAGGATTGAGATTAAGAACATGTTTTGTTTTTTGTTTTGTCAGAGTATATAATTCAGTCCACCCCACACACACACCCATTCAACCCCATTAAACACACATACACTGACTATACAGACTTGAATTTTTCAGAGCAGTCCCTATTTCACATATTCTGTCCGGTAGTTACATCACATCTGAGACCATATATTTTGGTTTTAGTTTGGAAAACATGGTCACTGGCTGCATACAACCCACTATTTTAACTCTAAGCAGGAAACTGAGATATTTGATTCAATAGGTATTTCAATTCAAAATCTAATGAAATCATAGGAACTTTACTATGTGGGATAAGGCATATCTACTTTTCCTTACTAACATATAATGGACTTGAAATATTCTTGAACATCCTAGATGAGTGGGTCAGGTTAACATTTAACAGAAATGGAAATATACCCTGAAATGTTAAGAGCCCATGGTAGCAAGGAGAAGCATAAGAAGAACTGTTTTGTCTTGCACCATGCAAATAATTTCTCTGTGTTTGCTTTTTTATAATGCCAGAATGATGCAATGATAAAAAGCAGGTAATTTCCCCTGGGGGTTTAAAAACTTGGCCTAGCTTTGAATGAGTCGGGAGGGATCCAGAAGGAGAGAGACTCAGTTCAGCCTTAACGGGGAGCAGAACAGCTTGTCGATGGATCGTTTTAGCTCCCTGGAGGCTCATTCTGATACGGTAATTTTGTGTTTTAATCTGGAAGAATGTTTGGACTGGCCGAGGGCCAGTTATTCCAATAACTGCTACCGTAAATCCTTCATTCCCCAAATAGTTGCTCTCTTTCTCAAAAATCTTCCTATGCAGACTAAATGCTTGGCATGGGGGCAGTAAACTGCTAAAAATTAGGCTATGGGCCTAGTGAGGGTGTCCTCTCCTGAAAAAGATTTTTTTCCCCGACATGTCCCAGTATTTTGACTCCACCAATATCCAAGGGCTATATTTTTCGATCCCAAATGTGTAGAAAAAGTATTTTTAAAAAATTGATGAGTGGCAAAGTAATAAAAAAGATACAATTTTTCAAGGGAACAACAGCCCAGATGAGAAAATGATGTTTACTATTCATCAATGGTTCAATTTCAGTAGTGCTTTATAAAATGGACCACTTTTCATCAGAGTATTGGAAACACTGCTTGCAAAACAATTCAAAAGGAAAACAATTCAAAAGGAAAAGAAGAACAAATAAAGAAATAGGGCATGCATGGGACAGAGATGAAAGGAGATTCTCTTTGGTGGTTGTATTTGATTTATAACATTGTCCTCTGACCAACTTTCATTGCATGTAAAGAAAACAGTGCACAGTGACTCACTAATCTTCAATAATGGGTCACTGTCTTGTTAGTCAACAGCTGGTATGTAAGTAACCTTGCTGGCTATATTACACCCAGGAAGCAGGAGACTTACAATGGGAATTTCACCAGGACCAGCATTACAGTCTCATTAATGGAGAATGCAAATCTGAACAGAGATGGGATGGGCAGGAGTTCATCAGTGAAAAGCGATTTTCATCACAGATGTCAAGTATAGACGGAGTCTTCCTTTTTCTTTTTGTCAAGCAATTACTTCTTTCTCTGTGGCTCTGTCACACAGACCATGTATTCATGAGACAAGGATTCTCTAGTAGGCATTGACTAAGGTCAGACTTCATGATGGCCAAGAGTCCATGACACTCACCAACTCTGCAGATTGCCCAACAAAACCTTTTGGACATTAAATGGATTAAAATTATTTTGATACATGAAATGCATGAGTGGCCAGGGCACGTAGTAAGTGTTATCTCTGCATTACGATATTCAAATATAGTGCCCTGTGTATAAATATCGCCTCTTTGAATGCTGTAAATATTATGCAGTCTTCAGAAGATGCTCATAAACAGTATTCATGTGCAGTTTTAATGGGTAGGGAGAATTTGTTAGGCAGGTGAAGTTGGCAGGCTCCTAAACCTCAAAGTTTTTTCAAGTGTTCTCAATAGGACCATAACATTGATACTAGGATAACCTAAAGTTGATATTTGCCAAGGCAGGTTCCTGGCAGAAAGCAATTTTGAGAAGTATGGTAGAAATGGTAGTTCTGACTAGGGTGTCCTTATAATCAGATACCTACTCTTTCCTAAAAGCATGACTAGGAGGTCTTGGGTGCACTATCAGTACCTTTCTTCCAGCTGAAAACTCAACCTAATGTTTTCAGCGGGGGAATCCCACTCTATGGAATAATGAATAACCCAGCCTTAAAAATGTACTTTTATGGGGAGCGGATGTGGCTCAAGCAGTTGTGCGCCTGCTTCCCACATGGGAGGTCCCTGTTCGGTTCTCCGTGCCTCCTAAGAAAATAAAAAACAAACAACAAGCAAAATAAATGAAGAAAACTAATTCAGTGGAGCCAATGTGGCTCAGTGGTTGAGTGCCAACTTCTCACATATGAAGTCCCGGGTACATTCCCTGATCCCTGGTACCTCAAAAAAAAAAAAGTATGTTTATGAATAGTATGAAAAAATGTAAAGGTTTTAATGTATGAAAAAATTTTGCTGTATAAATATATACAATATGGTTACAATTGTATTTAAAACAAAACCAACCATATATATATATATCTGAGAAGGACATCGAACAAAAGTCATCAGTGCTTATAGAGCTACTGGGCTATGGATGATATTCTTCCTCTTTTTGTTTTCTGTAAGTTTCTAAATTTTCTAAACTGAACCTATTTTATAATCAGCTTCCATTATTCTCATAATGGAAACATGAACTAGATTAAAGCTGCATTAAGACTCCAGTTCAAGGTAATTGTTCACTTAGAGATGTGAAAATAATTTGAAATATGAAAGAAAACCCTTATTTTGTAAATGAAACACAGAATTCAAGAACAGCAATGTCAGATGGGACCTAGAAATCACCTAGTTTGTATTCCATGTAATCAGGTTATTTGAAGGTGAGATTTTGAGGTTGGAGAGTTAGAAACCTGTCCTTCTCACATTCAGAGAGTGGAAATGGAAAGGACACAACCACTTAGACAAGTCTGGTTCAAATCCTAATGCTGCTCTTTAACTCTCTGTGTCCTGGGGCAAATTACTTAAACTCTCAGCTTTAGAGAGGAAGACGAAAATAATAACACTCCTTAAGATGGTTTTCAGATTTAAATTAGAGAGAGGAATATATGTAATTGCCTAGTGCCTAATAGGCATCCAATAAATGGCATCTATTTAGCATTATTATTATTATTTGATCCTCTTTGATTCCTTAGTGGCCCTCAGGCCAGAAATATTTTTATACCATTTCTCTTGGGTTTAGAAGAGAATGAATAATAACTGCTGAAATCTCTGTCCTGTGTTTTCCAGTATTGGTCAGGATAGTTAAGAGCCTAAAACATGGCATAATTTATGATCAAGAGTCATTATTATATTTCACATCTTAAAAAATTCCTCTTTGATCTCCATCTTCCTCCATTGTTTCTTTTCTCTTATTACAAAATTTCTCAAAGGCGTTTTCTATACTTACTGTTTCTACCCTTCAATTTTCATTCTTTCTCGAATGTACTCTACTCAGAATTTTCTCCCGTAACACCACTGAAATTGTACTTCTCAAGGTCACCAGTAAACTCCATCCTACTAAATTTGATGGCAAATATTTAATCCATGTATTATTTGATATTTCTGCAGAGTTGATGGCTTCCTAGTCTCTGAAGTTCTTTCATCATTTAGCTCCCAGGACAGCACATGCTCCTGGTTTTCCTTCCATCTCACTGCTCGCTTTTCTTTATGGGAGTGTCCTCTTCCCACCCACTAAATGGTACAGTGCCCTGGGTCTAAGTCTTGGTCCCTGTCTCTATCCACATTTTCTCCTCAGTGGACTCATTCAGTTCCATGATGGAAATTGTCACCACATTCATATCTCCTACTCTAATTGCTCCCCTGAAGTCCAAGTTCATCAATCTAACTGCCTCTTTGATGTTACCACTTGGATGACTACTAGGCATCTTCAAATGATCATGTCCAAAACAAAACTCTTGCTTCTACTTTCTCCAAATCCTCCCCTCCCCCAGTCCTTCCCATCTTAATAAATGGTGATGCTCTCCTTCCAATGACTTAGGTCAGAAGTAACCCCTGACTCCTCTCTTTCCTCATACTCCTCATCCATACATCAAAGTTCTTATTCAAATCGTCAACAACACCGGCAAACTACATCCTCAATCTAACCACTTCTCACTCTCACCCCAGCCCACCCACCATCACATTTTGTCTGAATTACTCGGCAGGCTTCTAACTGATCTCCCGGCTTCTATGTTTGGCACATGCCAGAATGAGCCTTTGAAAGCCGAAACTAAATCATGTTACCATCCAGCTCAAAACCATCCAAAGGCTTCCCATCCCACTCAGAATAAAACCCAAACACTTTGCCATGTTCTGCTGGTCCTATACTCGCTGGCCCCTGGCTCCTTCTCCAACCTCATCTCATATCACTGCCCCCTCACGGATTTTCCTCCAGGTTCCCCAGCCTTCTTGCTATTCCTCAGACGCTGCAAGCCCATTCCTGTCTCAGGGCCTTTGCCCTTGCTCTTACCCTACCTGAAATGCTCTGCCTCCAGACCAGGGGTTCTTAACCAGGAGTCTGTGAGCTTGAATTTAACTTCAAAAAGCATTATTCTTGTGGGGACGTGTTGCTGCAGGTGGGATATACTTATTAAATAACACACAGTATAGTGTGGACTTAGTAGGGGGTCCGTGGTTTACACCTGACTAGCAAAGGGGTCCGTGGAACAGAAAAGGTTAAGAACCCCTGCTCCATCCAGATCTTGGCTTGGCAGCTGGCTCCTCCCTTTGCTGTTCTCGTCTTTAGTACATGCCCTCTGACAGGCCTTCTACAATCACCCTACCCAAGCGCTCACCAAATATCTGTTGTGTGCCAGGCACCATCTCAGGCATTGAGGATACAGCAGTGAACAAAAACAGCCTGCCCTCGAGGACTTACCCCACTCCATCCCGCCCCATCCCGTGGCTCTCTATATCCTAATCCTGCTTTTTTTTTTTTTCCATATATATCACTGCACATATCATGA
The DNA here is from genome assembly GCA_004027955.1 of Chaetophractus vellerosus. NCBI lineage: Eukaryota > Metazoa > Chordata > Mammalia > Cingulata > Chlamyphoridae > Chaetophractus > Chaetophractus vellerosus. The sequence continues at coordinate 1,072 of PVKH010039427.1, read as the reverse complement.
CCTGATATTTTGACCCCTATTTATTTTATTATTTCATTGTCTCTTCCTCACTAGAGTATGAGCTGAATGAGGAGAGGAACTACTATATCCCCTACCCCTAGTACAGAGCCTACAAAGTTCAGTAAACACTTGTGGAACAAATGACCGCACACGTAGTTTGGTTAACAGAAGACGCTCGCAGGTAATAGACTGAGACTTTATTCTCAAAGGGGGGCCTAAGTGGATTGTGAATGTAGGTTCCAGGCTGAAGCCCACCGCCTGGACCCCGCCAACAGTTTCTGGGTACATCTTAGACCTCTGTTCCTCAAGTCAGTGTCTTATCATTTGTTGGCATGTGTGATGACTTGGCTGTAGAAAGAGATGCATTTCCTGCTTGGATTTTTCTGCAGCAAGTGTTGGCTGCACACGCCCATGTTTGTTTGTGTAGGGGCTGTGCTGTGCCTGACATCTGCTCTGCTTCCTGCCTCTCTGCGTGCCTGTGCCAGCGGGGCATCTGGGAGTTCGCCTGCCTGCACGTTATAAGGTGGTTTAGAAAATCCTCCTCCCTGAGTCCTCTGGCTTAGCTTATCAAGGCCCAGAAAGCTACCAGCTATCGCTCATCTGGCAGAGTGACAAAATCAACCCACACAAGGCAAGAAAACACCTGCAGTGGGGATGGAGAGCTTCTGAGGACCAATGAAAGAGGAAGACAAAGAGATTATGGCTCATGGATGGCAGATGGTTGAGGTCTGGGTAGAAACTGGGTTATTGAGAAACATTTTGTCTCAGCAGCATGGGAACACTGACATTTAAAGCCACAGATAAGCCAGTGACAAGTACTGGCAACCTCAAGCTCTATCTATATTTTACCTGCCCATAATGGAACTTGCAAGTTGGTCCTTGTGAGGCCTGCATTTTTGGGATGCTGCTGGATGCATAATCTGGACACTTATGCCCTTTGTCCAGGGCACTCAGCCAACCCTGGGGTACTGAGTTCTGCTCCAGTGAGGCACTAGACATACAGGTATTAAGAGAGAAGATTTCCCCGGGAGCCATGGAAAAGGAACTTGCCATTCTAAGTGACTGATTTCAG
>PVKH010039426.1:0-11176 GCA_004027955.1 Chaetophractus vellerosus | reverse complement strand
GGCATCAGCTCACCATGCCTACCTGTTAAGCCAGCTCACTGTTCTCTTCAGGAGGCACCAGGAACCGAACCAGGGACCTCTTATGTGGTAGGCAGGAGCCCAATCGCTTGAGCCACATCTGCTTCCGCCAGATACTTCTTTTTGTTTTTTAAAGATTTATTTTTATGTATTTATATATCCCCCCCTTGCTGCTTGTTCTTGCTGTGTTCATTTTTGTGCTTTTGTGTTCTTTTGTGTCTGCTCGTCTCCCCCTGCTGCGGCATCCTGCAGAGTCAGCTCACTACGCAGTGGCTTGCCTGCTTGCGGCGGCTTGCCCTGCCCGTGGTGGCTTGCTCTGCCCATGGTGGCTTGCCTGTTCATGGCAGCCTGTCAGCTTGCCTTCTCGAGGCGGCTTGTCTGCTCGAGGAGGCCCCGGGAACCGAACCCAGGGCCTCCAATGTGGTAAACCAGAGCCCTACCAATTGAGCCACAGCTGGTTCCCTGCCAAACACTTCCAATGCTTCTTTTTTTTTTTTAGATTTATTTTTTAAATTTATCACCCCCTCCCATTGTTTTTGCTCTTGCTGTCCTTCCTCTGTGTGTTCTTCTATGTCTGCTTGTCTTCTCTTTAGGCAGCACCAGGAACTGATCCTGGGACATTCTGGAGTGGGAGAGAGGCACTCAATTTCTTGTGCCACCTAAGCTCCCTGGTCTGCTGCATCTCTTATTGTCTCTCCTCTGTGTCTCTTTTTGTTGTGTAATCTTGCTGCGCCAGCTGTCTGCACTGGGCCAGCTCTCTTGCCAGGTCAGCAATCCTGCGTGGATCAGCACTCTGCATGGACCAGTCTCTGCTCAGGCCATCTTGCTGCATGGGCCAGCTTGCCTTTCACCAGTAGGCCCTGGGAATCTAACCCTGGACTTCCTGTATGGTAGACAGTAGCCCAATCTCTTGAGCCACATCTGTTTCCCTCCAATGCTTCTTCTTACTCACCCCACCACTCCTCTTTCTTTCCAGACCTCTAACTAGACTAAAGTCACAACAAGCACCCAAAGGTGAAGTGTTAAGTGTGACCCATGAAGAAGTATGCTATACTCCAAAAATACTGCATAAGTTTTCCAATTTATATAGACAGAAATCAGGGGAATATGTGGCATGTCAAACAGTTTCTCGAGGGCTGGATGGAGTTCATGGAAAATCTTGAACATTGATGGCTGAAAACAGCTGTTGCCATCTTATCATGAGGACACTTGGCATGACATCTTTTGCCCCTTAATCTTGTTGAGGAAAATTGGCTGAAAAACAACCTTGTGTGCACACACGAACATCCTGTTCTTTGTAAATATGTTATTCTCGATCTTCTGACAAACAACTTATGGTATGATCATAAAAAAGTCATAAAAGATCAAAGATTAATCCTAAGACTGCTTGAGACATAAAAATAAGTTACTAAATCATGTAAGAAATCATATAAAAGGGAATCAGCAAGAGAATAAAGTCGCTTGCTTTAGCATCCAGCTAGTCTGTTTTCTTTCCATGCACCTTTGTCTTGCAGGAGAAGACAGAATCCCATTTGTGAATCACCACAGGAATATGTGTGGGAATAGATATTAAGGGTATGGTGTAATGGTCAAAGGAATTATAAAGTCGGATCAGGCTGAATTTATTGACATGGGCCCACTAAGCAGAGATTCTGGATTCAGTGTTGTAGCTTGAGGGGTTAGAAAGGGCTCTAACAGTTTGTTGGGGTGGCTGGCTGAAACACTACCTGAGGTTGAGATGCCAGAATTGTCCTAATATACTGTAGTTGAGGGGATCCAAAGTGTATTATTCAGCCAAAGGGGTGCCTTTGCAAAATACCAGAAAATGGTTGGTCTTTATAAAGGGTATTTATTTGGGGTAGAAGCTTACAGTTATCAGGCCACAAAGCATAAGTTTCTTCCCTCACCAAAGTCCATTGCCACGTGTTGGAGCAAGACAGCTGCTGACGTTTGCCAGGGTTCAGGCTTCTTGGGTTCCTCTCTTCTGCGTTTCTCTCCAGGCTCAGCTCCTCCATTTTCTCCACAAGGTCAGCTGTAGACTATCAGGTGAACAGCTCAATTCTCTTCTCCTGGGGCGTTCTCTCCAACATCAGAACTGCTTCTCAAAAACTGCTTCTCAAATCTGCTCCCTCTGTCTTTTGCCTTGCCTTTTATATTTGATTCCCCCACCCACCAAGGGGTGGGGCCTAACACCTTACTGACGTGGCCCAGTCAATGCCCTAATCATAACTTAATCATGCCCAGATTAACAGATCAGTTTACAAGCATGCTTCAATATCGATTTTTGGAATTCATAATTACATCAAATGGCTACACTCCACCCTCTGAGTTCCAAAAATACATTACAATATTAAAAAACCCATAAATCAGTAACAATGCCAGTACAAAATCATATCATAATCATTTTAAAGAAATACAGTTCATGTTGAGGCAAAGTCCTGTCTGCTATAGACCTCTGAAACTTACAAAACAATTTAAATGCTTCCAATACACAAATGGAAAGGCAAAGAATAAACATTTTCATTATCATAGGGAGAAATTGGGATTTTAAACATAAGTCATGGATCCTCTACAGTTCAGTAAACCTGCAGGGCATTGTCCATTCGATTTCAGAGTCTGAGAGTCATTCTTAAGAAGATGGTTTCTTCTCCTTGGGGCCACATAGGGATCCACCCTTTCCACAGGTTTGCCCAATGGCCATTTTCTTGGTTCCACCCTCATCAAGCATCTGGATGTCACCCAAGCTCCAGACCTCACCCTCCAAGAGTGTTGGGGTGGTTGTCACACCTTCCTCAATCTTTGGCTTGGAGTCTTAGCCCCCCCAGAACAGTGAGGTGAAAACAAAATTCCCCCTAACCTTTGGCATACAGGTTCAACCCTCTCAGAGCAATGGGTTGACCACCTGGCCTTCTCTAATCCACGGGGGATAGGTGCACCCCTCTCACACCTATGGGGTGCTGACCTTAACCACCCTAATCTTTGAGGAATGTGCTCCACCCTCCCTGTACCCTGGGGCAGCAAAACTCTTCCTGAACATCGGGTGGGGACATCCATGCTCTTCAACTGCTGGGGCAAACTCACCCTCTCTGTACACATGGGTGGGACTCCTCTCTTGGCCCAAGGTGATGTCTTAATTCCAGATCACAGCTTTCATGGTTTTTTCCTTAAAGCTGTTTCTCCTTCAATGTCTCCTTTCCATGTCCTTTTTAGTCCAAGTGAACAGTGGTTTTGTTCATACAGCACTCTCAAAAACTTTGTTGGTTTAGCATGCAGGAAGCAGGGGTCCAAGCCATCAGACAATAAGACTTTCCACAAGTCCTTCCTAGATAACTGCATCTTCAATTCTGATTTACAAGTTCCAAGTTTAGCTAAGTCTTCAAATGTGGCACTTTCATTTGGAAACTTGATTTCCAGAAACTTGGAAGTTCCGGAATCAGTTTCTCTTTTCTTTGTGTCCAAGAATTCAGTCCTTAGTGTATTTCACTCATCTAGTATTTTGCTATAAGCTGCAAGGAGAAGCCAAGCCACATTCTCCAAGTTTACCTTGGAAAGTTTTTCAGCTAAATGCTCAGGTTTGCCATTTTCAAATTCTGTCTTCTATATAACACCAGGAGTTAATCTTGCTAAGTTCTCTGCAAATTTAAAACATGGATCGCCTTTCCTCCAGTTTCCAGTAATAGTTTCATCATTTACTTCTAAGGCATCATAAAAAGTCTCTTTAGCATCCATACTGCTATCATTAGTCTCTTCACAGTGATCTAGGCCTTTTCCTTCAAGCATTCCACAATTCCTCCAAAAAATACCCCTTACCCATTTATAAAACCATTCCAATATTTTGGTAATTGCAAAAGCACTACCCCACTCTCGGTACCAAATTCTGTATTAGTCAGCCAAAGGGATGCCTTTGCAAAACACCAGAAAATGGTTGGTCTTTATAAAGGGTATTTATTTGGGGGTAGAAGCTTACAGTTACCAGGCCACAAAGCATTGAAGGGGTAAATCCTGAAGGTCATTGAAGTTGTGGTAAAAAATTGGTATCCTGGGAAGCTGATGTGGCTAAAGTGGTTGGGCTCCTGTTTACCATATGGGAGGCTCTGGGTTCAGTTCCTGGGGCCTCCTGATGAGGGCAAGCAGGCCTGCACCTGTGGAGAGCTGATGGCCCGTGCCAGTGCAGAGCTGGCAGCCTACGCAGTGGAGAGCTGGCACAGCAAGATAACGCAACAAAGGGGAGACAAGCAGACACAGAGGAAACACGCAGCAAATGGACAGAGCAAGCAGACAGTGAGCACAAGTGGCAAGGGGGGAGGGGGAATAAATAAATACAATCTTTTAAAAAAATTGGTATCCTAAGGATAACTAGAAGCCATCAAAGGCTTAAAGCAGGACTGTTGCATGATCAGCACTACATCAAACAAACAAACAAACAAAAAACACCCCACTTACACTATCACATAGGAAATGGATTATCCTTTAGGATTCTGTAAGGGGTTCAAATGTAGTGCTGCCTTCAAGTTATAAATACATTCTTGGCGTAAATTAAAAGCACCCTTAGAGAACTAAGATATGTCCTCTCCTTTTTATTACTACTCACTGTTCTTTCAAGAGAAATTCAAACTTAAATATTCCAGCACTCAGTTTTGAGGTTACAGAGCTTAAATTAAAAAATGAAACAAACAAACAAAAAATCCCTGCAAAGAAATGAGTGGGCATGGGCTTGGTAAGTGCATCAAAAAGTATGTTCCCCAACCTCAGGTTGGTCGATCCCAAGCGCACATTTCAGTGAATTTCTTTCATCCTGGGGGCCTGGGTCCCCGCAGCATGACCTCTCCTAGAGGCAAGTTAAGTAGGTTCAGGCCAGGCACTACGGATGAGGAACTTCCCAAACTAGCTGCTCATCTTCAGTCTCGCCTCAACCAACCACTGTCCCTTCAGGCTAATTTGGAAGGAATCCCTTAAGGGCGCTGTCCTAGGCCAGTGAGCTGTAAGAATGGGAGGCAAACCAGGAGTTTTTTCCCTAAGAGCCTCAAGCCTGGCCCTTTAGCAGTCGGGTGGTAGTGATGGTTCTCTAAAGAACCCTGGGCCCTAAAAACAGTCCCAGGCATAGGCTGACAGAGACAAATGAAACAAAACTCCAATATCCTTCTTTTACACGCTCAAGAAACCTTCACATCAAACCACCGCTCAGGTCGAGAGGGTGGCAAAGGCCTGCCAATGCGCCTGCGCTAGCCAGGGCTTACGTGCTGACGAACGAGAGCCGTGCGTGGCGATCCAGCCGGTGTAACGGTAGTCGGGCTTCGCAGAACTGCTGTCGCTGGTTTTTCTTGTTTCGCTCGTCTGCGGTCGGTGCAGTGTGTTTTCGGGCCGAATTACCGAGTTGAGCTGAGCAAAGCTTTTGTGAGCTTCTGGTCCTGGGAGGAAAATGGTGGCTGGGGGCAGGGAGAAGCCAAAGGCTGTTGGTGCTCCAACCCCTTGTTCCTTCACTATCCCTACCCTCCTTGACCAGGAAATTTCTTACTTGGGTTTCCTCTCCCCATTCCTGACCCCAGTTTTCTCCAAACTCAAGAGGTAGATTGGTATTCAGTGCGGTTAGTACATCGACAGCTGTGAGAGTGATTAATTTAGGGAGTTTGACTCTACTGAAACTGCATTATCCCCACCAGGTTTTCAAAATGTCAACTGTCAAGGAACAACTTATTGAGAATGTAGTTGCTGAAGACAGGATCTCCCAGAGTAAGATCACCATTGTTGGAACTGGTTCTGTAGGCATGGCATGCGCAATTAGTGTCTTACTGAAGGTAAGCGATAAGCCTATCCTGTGGCTGAAAATCAAGTAAGCACTTTTGTGAGTTTGGGGTTGCAGGGCGAGTCCCTTGATATAGCAGCAAATATGCATCCTTTTATCTGTTTTTGACACAATTTAGAGAACATTTAGAGTTAACCATGTGTCCATCATTGCTAGATATTTAAACTTATCCATAGAAAACACATCAAATTATTAATATAACATTTTCTGTGAAAACAATTCAGTACCTTGCCTTTTTCAAAAAGTAATGGGTGAAAACTATATTTCACAATGGCTTATACGTTTAAAAATTACTTAATTATAAAAGTAGTACATGGCTCCTTGTAATACAAAAAGTACCGATTTGGTAAAATAACAATGGACATCCTTTGATTTTCTTTTCTCCTTTCTATTTCTAGAGGTACACCTTGTTAATATTTTGGTTTATACCCTTCCATATATTATACCTATAAAACACTTAACAAAACCCACTAAATAAGAATAAAGAGGAAGAAAGAGGTATAAACCTATAAATAAAAGAAACCAGAAGAGGATATAACAGTTTTAGAGACATCACCATAATTTTAAAAGATGGAAATCACATTGTTAAGTGGTAATTAACTTAGTAGAGCCAATAAACTTGAGCCTTGGAGCTCACAAAAAGGGAAGCCTGGAAAGAAGCATGCAGATTTCACAGGTGGAACCCCAGAAAGAATCAGGCACCAGGTACCTCTGAAGGCTAGGGTGAGGGGTAGTTGAAAGCATGAGCATATCTCCTCTCAAAAATTCCCCATCTAGGCAGTTGATTCTCATCCTGGCAAAAAAAAAAAAAAAAAAAAAAAAAAAAAAAAAAAAAAGAGGTCATTTACTTTCAGGAAGAATTGAATCAGAGAAGCTCTCATGATAGGAACGTGAAGCAGATTTGAAGGGGGGGGGGTGAGACAATACTGAATTTAAAACAGGGAGATTTAGTGAAAAATCAGTAATTTTACCTCACTTAGTTCTCAGGATACTGGCAGCCAGGCTTATACACCTAGAGAAAAGATTGAATGTAAGTTTGCAAATTCCCCAACCAAACAATAAGGTCTCTTTTCAATCACACTACAGTGATTCCCACCCTTCAACAAACCTTACCTATGCACACAAACCATCATCTGCTTAATTCCTCACTCGTAAGTATGATTCGTTAGCTAAGGTTACGAGACATTTGAGGCAAATCTCTAATAGAAAGACAAAAACCAAAAGAAATAAAGGAACTTGGAAGAAGCAGGGGGAAAAACTTAAAAAAAAACAAAATCCTTTAAAAAAATTAATATTCTCAGGGAGGTAAGAGATGTTGCAGCCATAAAAGAAGAACCGAATGCTTTAAAAAGAACATTCAAAGTTGAAAAAAGAATGCTTGGAAATTAAATCAATGACAGCAGACATTAAGCATTCAATAGAGGGGAGTGGATGTGGCTCAAGCAGTTGAGTGCCTGCTTCCCACGTAGGAGGTCCCAGATTTGGTTCCCACTGCCTCCTAACAACAAAGATAAACAACAAGCAAGCAAACAAAAAAGAACCAACTTAGGGGAGTTGATATGGCTCGGTGGTTGAGTGCTGGCTTTCCACTGTCGAGGTCCAGTTCATTTCCCAGTCCCAGTACCTAAGGAAAAAAAAAAAAGAATTCAATAGAAATGTTGAAAGATAAGAGTAATGTACTGTTTTAAAGGTGTTATTTAATCTTCATAGCAATCTTAAAAGGTAGGTTATTACCTCCATTTATCAAAGAGAATACTGAGAAACAGAAGTTAAATAACTTGCCCAGAGGTCTGAGCCTAGCTTCATGAAGCACTTCCTTCAGTCTTTTCCTTATGTCCCTAGCCTTAGGGGTGGTAGCTGCTAACTGCAGTTATTATCAGTGGGATGCCTCAAGTGTTCCCTTTTTGCTCTTTCAGCACCCTCCAACATCTGTTTTACGAATTCCCTTTATTAAATTACTACTGTTGAAATATTTGGAGTATTTTCTTTTTTCCCCAGAGGACCCTGAGAGAGAAACAGACTCATGTAAAAAATGGATCCATAAACATGACCTGTTTTTTTTTTTTAATTGTTATTACAGCAGTTGAAGGCTTACAGAAAAATCATGCAGAAAGTTCATACTTCCCATATCTACCCTTTCTCACATAGTTTTCCCTATTAACATTTTGTATTAGTGTGGTAAATATTATAATTATACTTTTAACTTTAGCCCATAGTTTACATTACAGTTCACTCTTTGTGTTGTACTGTTCTATATGTTTTTTAAAAAATCTAGGTAACATATACCACCTAAAATTTCCCATTTCATCCACTTTCATATATACAATTTAGTGGTGTTAATTTCATTCACCAAGTTGTGCCTCCATTACCATCATACATTGCCAAAACTCTTCCATTACCTCAAACAGAAACTCCTGATTTCCCACCCTCATCTAGCCCCTAGTAATATGTATTTCTAGTTTTTGACTTTATGAATTTGCATATCCTACTTAGTTCATATAAGAGAGATCATACAATAGCTGTCTTTTTTTTTTAGGAGGTTCTGGGGTTTGAACCCAGGACCTTGTACATGGGAAGCAGACATTCAACCACTGAGCTACATCTGCTCCTGAATATTTGTCCTTTTGAGTCTAGCTTATTCCACGCAACATCATGTCTTCAAGGCTCATCCATGTTGTCACATGTATATTATCAGCTGATATGTGTTATATGATCTTTCTGGATGAAAATTTTTATCCTTCCATTTTTGATATATATCACATGATTTACTCAATTTTAGAATATGCAATATTTTCAGAAAGTCCAGATAATACCTAATCTAAGAAAAAACAGTGCTAAATGAGACCTTTGACCTCTTTTCCTTACTGCTCACCTTTGGAATCTGGCTACTGGAATCTCAGGGAATGCATCCCTTTGGTATGGTTCTATACTTTGTTGCATGTGATTAAAAACCTAATTCAAATTAGAGTAAGTGAAAAAGGGCTATATATTTTTCTTTTTTTAAATTATTATTATATTTTATTTTATTACATATCCCCCCCCCCCCAGCTTGTTCTTGATGTGTTCATTCTTGCTTTCTTCCGCGGCTTTTGCCCTGCCTGCGGCTTTGCCCTGCTCGTGGCGGCTTGCCTTCTCAAGGCGGCCTGCCCGCGCGAGGAGGCCCTGGGAACCAAACCTGGGGCCTCCTATGTGGTAAACTGGCGCCCTACCAACTGGGCTACAACCGGCCCCCTATATATTTTTCATGTAACTGGGAAATCTAAGAGCAGGGGGAGCAGCTTCAGGTATTATTGGTTTCTGAAGTTCAGGCATATCAAGATGCTGTCCCTGCATCTCTTGGTTTAGATGTCCTCTATTGGCTGAATTCTCAGGCAGGGTCTTTCTATATGGTGGTAAATATGGCTGTACAATTTGTTCTTAAACTCTTACTATCATTCCTAGAGATCATCCTAAAGAAAAGTGAGACCTAATCTCCTGTCTTCTATTTCCACACATCATACTGTTATTCCTGGATGATATGTGAACTATTTAGTGTGGACAGAAGGAAAGGATGCAACAATTGGCTGGAGATATATATATATATATATGCCCATTTATCCGAAGGTTGCAGATCAATGTTAGCTGTACTGCTTTTAATCAAATGGAATGGGTTCTCACATAAATGAGGAATTCTATTATGGGAAAAAAGAGATACTGGGCAGGTAAAAACAATACCTGGGCAGGTAAAAACAATACCAGAATAGAAAGGCCATAGGATGTATACTAAAAGCAGTTTCAATCAACTCAGGATTTAGGCTTAAGGGTTAAATATAATAAAATCCTTTGAAAGAATTTAATTACTTTTCTTTGGTTTTAAACTGTTATCTTTTTAAAAAACTTTTAACTTAAAAAAAAAGCAGACAAAAGACAGCTTAACAAGTTATGGAAGGATTACTTTTAAAAATCCTGTCCAGGCACATTTATCTTCTTTAATCCTAAAAACAAACTCAATTGTTTCTCCAGGGTTCAGAAAGATGAATAAATGATCACAGGTTGGTTAAATGACATGACCAAGGTCTTCTTGTTAATGAAGAAAATGAAAAAAACTTGATCATATTCACATTTTACAAAACTAAGCCCCATATTCTTTTTTTTGAACATTATCATTGCTATAGACCTTCTTTGTCTTGCTATAAAAATATTACAATATTACTAACTATAGACTATAAGTTACATTAGTTGTATTTTTCCCATGTATCACCATATTCTTAACACCTTGTAATAGAGGAACCTTCTTATTAACCACAATCCTCATCTACCACCACATCTCTATGTTATACAGTCCCTAGATTATCCTTTAGCTTTCTTTCAAGTGACATTAACTTTCCTAGGCGTCCCCTTTTAGCCATAATCACATTTATAAATCGGCAGTGTTAGTTATACTTATTATAATGTGTTATCATCAACTCTATCCATTTCCACATATTTACAATCAACCTTATTAAATGCTCTGCATATATTATCTTAAAGGGGGAAAACCCAATTGTAAAAATTTCTAACAATTATGCAAAGGCAAAAAAGTTAATAAGTTTTGCTACACCCTGTTGTTTACTTTGACATACAGTCACTCTATTTATATTAAAGACTAGTTTTTTTACATCTTTTTTTCTATTAAAAATATCACTCCTCTGATTATAAAGTAGCCATGAGAAAATTCTTCATTCATTAAGTAGAAACATTTTTCAGAATACTTTATTCATAACTTTCATGTATTTTAGGATTTGGCTGATGAACTTGCCCTTGTTGATGTCGCAGAGGACAAATTGAGAGGAGAAGCAATGGATCTTCAGCATGGCAGCCTTTTCTTTAGTACTTCAAAGATTGTCTCTGGAAAAGGTTAATTTTAGTTTTATAAAATTATTTTCAGAGTGTTAAAGTGAATTTTACCAAATGGATATCAATAAAAATAAATTTTAAAATAGCACCATTTTCATTAGGACATATAGTTTCAAAAGTTAATAAGGGGGCCCGGCTAGATAGCTCAGTGGATAAAGAGCTCGCTGGGAAACCACATGGGATGCCCTGGGTTCGGTTCCCGGGGACCTCTCCTAGCGGGCAGACTGCCTTGAGAATGGCAAGCTGCCATGGGTGGGCCGGAGCCGCCGTGGGCAGGGCAAAAAGCTGCCACAGACAGGCAAAAGCCACCACGGGCAGGGCAGGTCGCCTGCAAATCGAGCACAGCCAGCCACCCGCGAACTGAAAAGCCGGCAGAACTGAAAAGTGGAAGCAGAAGCCGCCCACAAGCGGGGAAAGCCGTGCCTGCGCAGTGACCAAGTCTCGGTGCGTCGCCGCAATGGGGGGGAAGGGGAGATATGT
>PVKH010039425.1:0-11188 GCA_004027955.1 Chaetophractus vellerosus | reverse complement strand
ATTGCTCCCAACTATTATTATGGGCCTTTGGCACCAACCCTGAGCCCCTTAGTGGGGCAAACTGTGTCGCGAGCTGTGCAGGCTATAGCAGACAGGGGAATTGGAAAGGCTGAGAGAAAGGGGGCTGGGGTCCAGGCATCAGGGAAAGCACCCTGAGGACATGATGGTCTTAATTGTGTGTCACGCAAGCAAATGTGGGTAAATCTTATTGACACAGACACTGGGCTAGAAACAATAAACAGGCAGCCCAACGAGGTTTTAGTGAGACTTTGGAGCAAGCTCCCTGACAAGAGATTTATGAAACTGATCCCTCAGAATGCTGAGGGAGAAGGGAAAATAGGAAACAAGCTGCCGCTCCCTACCCCAGTAGACTTGCTTGGCAGGCACCCTTCCCCCTACCATAGGGGAAGAGGTCAAGATCCCCAGGTGAGAACAGTAACTGGGGATCCTGGGAGATCATAGGCCACATGAAGAGTTAACTACTTATTGGCCCCCTACTAATCAACAAACAGTAGACACAGGAGTTGAATGTACTTTAATTTATGGCAATGTAGCACAGTTCCACGGGCCACTGCTAGCTATAGACTGCTATGGGGGGAAATCAATTTATGCTAAGCAACAAAATTTAGTTTTACAATTTGAATGATTACTTCCTCAAAGATATTCAGTATATATTTCTCCTATACCTGAATTTATTTTAAGAATTGACATTCTCCAGAATACCACATTATAGAAAACCATAGGAGAAATCCACCTCCAATGCAGAGTAATAAACGTGGTGCTAAGGGGACAAACTAAATGGTCCCTGGTGAAGTTCCCTCACCCTGAAGAACTGTGGTGCCCAAGCAGTGCAAATCCGGGGGGGGGGGGGGGGGAAGGAAGGCACCAGAAATTTACTGTTACAATTCAGAAATTAGAAAGGGTAGGGATAATAATAACTACCTATAATCCCTCCAATAGTTCTGTATGGCCAGTATGAAAGTCTGATGGAACATGGCACATGACAGTAGATTATCATTATTTAAATAAAGTAACACCACCACTGTATGCAGCATTCCCAAACGTTGATGGTTTATTGTAAGAAATTAGTACCCAGTTATGTCACTATCACTTTGTTTTAGATCTTGCTAATGCTTTCTTTAGTATCGCCTTAGACAAGTCAAGCCAGCCTGCATTACCTTGACATGGGAAGACCAACAGTGGACTTTTACAGTGCTTCCCCAAGGCTATAGGCATAGCCCAACCATCTGTCATGGCCTCGGGGCAAAGGATCTGGCTGTGTGGAAGAAACCTGTGGCTTTAATCCTATTCCATTACATTGATGATATTATGTTAACCATTAATTCTCTTTCAGGATTAAAAGAAGCCTAAGAGACAACAGTATCTCATCTTGAAAACCAGAGAAGGACAATCAATCGGGATAAGCTGCAAGGACCTGGCTGCTCTGTCAAATTCTTGGGTGTTGTTTGGTGAGGTAAGACAAAAACTATACCTTCTGCTCTAATCAATAAAGTACAATGCTTTCCCACAACACAAAATCCAAAACAATTAATGGCCTTTCTGGGGTACTGGAGACTGTTCATCCCTCATTTAGCTCAAATGTTAAAAATCATTGTATATGTTGATCAGCAACGGTTGTGCATGGGATGGGAGAACCCCCAGCAGCTGCTTTTGAAGTAGAAAAGAGGGCAGTAGCACAGGCTCAAGCCCTGAGGGGGATGGACACTGACTTACCCTGTGATTTGGATGTGGCCACAACCTATATTGGCTTTCGGTGGGGTTTGTGGCAAAGGCAACATTCTAAGCTAGTACCCCGTAGGTTTTGGCCACAATTATGGAAAGGGCCTGAATTAAGATATAGCCCCTGAGAGAAGCAGCTATGTGCAGCATACAATGCCTTGCTGCAAGTAGGTTTAACCCAAAAGTGCCCAGTCATTCTGAAGACTGCCGTCCCTATCCAGGGGTGGATCGCAGATACCGGGAAAAAACCTCGCTCGGGCAGTGTGCAATTAAATACCTTCACAAAGTACAAAGTTTACCTGCTGCAGTGCAATGTCTTCAACACTCAGCCTTTAAGTTCTGAAATGCACAAGATCCTAGTCCCAGTGTCTTATGTGGAAGACTCTTCAGCCCACATTACAACCCTCAAGGTGGCCAATGAAAAGCCCACTAAAGAAGCCATAGGAACGGTCCCAGAGAATGCATGGTACTTGGACGTTTCAGCTAGTGGACAGCCTCCCATGCGGATGGCTGTGGCAGCACTGATACTATTTCGTGGGAAGCCAGCATCATGCAAAGCAGATTAAGCGCTGTGTGGATGGTTACAGTACTCGAGCCCAGAGATGCATTAACAATCTGTGGTGATAGTTGGGCAGTATACAAAGGCCTCACCACCTGGATGGCAACTTGGAAACAGGAACAACGGACTGTCGTGGGCCACCCTCTGTGGGGGAGAGAGCTGTGGAAGGACATCTGTGTCACCTGCCAGCCGTGACAGGTAACTGTCTATCGCATCTCTGACCACTCCTCTAACATCCCCCTTGGGAATGTTGAGGCAGATGCCCTCATGAAGGTCTGGAGCCATACCACTGAGCCCAGAGAAGCAGCAGAATAGCTCCATAAAAAAGTGGACATTGAGGTTACCAGACCCTGTGACACTTAGTCCAGCAGTTCCAGCTGCCTGTCACTCACCAGCAGCTCGTGGACATCACCCACAAATGTACATTGTGCTCACTCTGGCAACCACAACAGCTATCTCACTGGATAGGACATATTGTCTGAACACAGACACCAGTGACACGATGGCAAGTGGATTACATTGGTCCCTTCCTGATCTCAGAAGGGGCAAAGTATACCTTCACTGCCACAGACACCACCATGGGTCTCTTGTTGGCCTTCTCAATAAAAAAGGCCAACCAGTGGGCCACTGTTTGTTGCATAGAAAAAGTAGGTGCCCTATATAGGGTGCCAGCCAAAACTGACAGTAGCCAAGGAACTCCATTTACCAGTTACCTCACACAGTCTTGGGCCATGCACCAAGATATTGCTTGGACTTTCCATTTATCCTATTACCCCACCTGTGCAGGCCTTATAGAAAGGATGAATGGTCTTTTAAAGGGTACAAATAAAAGGCAATAATTGATATTTACAACAGTGGACTAGGAGACTGTATGCAGCCTTGACCCATTTAAATTTAGCACCATTGGCTGCCACCCCTGATCTAGTTGAAATGCTAACAACAGGACCCATGAGGGTGTTGAGAAAACAAGTTAAAGGGTCATCCATCTTGCAGCCCAAAAGGGGAAGTAATAATAATTTGTTGTTGCCTATGCCTCAAGCTATACAATCTGAGGATAATGAGGTCCTTTGGCCACTGTAGTGGCCTATGCAGCCTCGAGGGGTTGGGAATCTTAAGCCCATGGGGAATAAGAGTTACCCAAAACATTGTTACAGACCACAATTTATACAAAAAACAAGTCAGTAAAAATTTTTATTAATAATCCAGGGTCTTTTATTCCCACTGGGGCCCTATGTGTGTCTATGTGGACTCTCCTTATGCCTAAACTAGTTTTTGATGTCACCATAGAAAACTCAGAGTATTTAGAAGAGGAAAATGTATGGTATTGGAAACCTCCTTATAGGACTCCCTTACCTGGTACTTTGTTATCTACTAATGGAAATGTTGCTCTACTGTTAGACCAGCATGATCTGCCCTTTATTGTTTCCCATGAACATCTTTCTTTTCACTCATAGCACCCTAGCCAATACATTTCTACAATGGGGTTTGGCAGTAACCCATGCCCACAATAGAACCCAATGTTGGGTTTGCAGAGACTTACCATTTTGGGTGCTACTAACCTTCCTTGGCCTATAAGTCCTGCACATTGGACAGTGTGGAACACCTTGCTGTCATGGCAGAATATGACCCATCAACAAGTTTGGAACAAGACATTCTCATTTAAGACTGAAATCCAGCTGTAGTCTTTTATATTTTTTTCCATTGTAAAGGAACAGATGAATAAGCCCAAGCCTTTATTAGGATATGCTGTATACGATGGTTTGGAATGGTTGACAGCTGAGTCTGTCACCCTAGATCACATCGCCCCTGACTGCATGGAATAACAAGAGGGAATCATGATGTGGAGATGGTTACCCCCTGAGTTGTGTCATTTTATTATCAAACTAGGAAAAAATAGTCTTTTCCAATGTCAGACCTACCACTTATTTGCTGGAGTCTACCCATCCCCAAAAGGATGGCTATGGACTTGCAGGCAAAACAGGTGACCATATTTGACCTGGACTGGGTGATGCATGTGGGGACAGCCATATATCTCCACCACCCTATGTGACTCATTATCCCATACTCCTAGTAATTAGAAAATGATCAAGGCTGGATATAGAGTAAAGTGCACCCCCTGGTGGTTCTACCCATTGGCTATTTTTGTGCCAGTTGGTGTTGCAACTGTCACTAAAAAACAAATAATGGCTTTGGCCAATCACATTGCTCAAGTCCTTAATGCCTCCAAAGTAGTAATTTCCTTACTAAAGGAAGAAATTATCCAACTACAACGGGTAGTTTTATACAATGGAAGGGCTTTAGATATTCTTACTGTTCCAAGGTGGGACCTGTGTCCACATTAATGTTCAGTGTTGTATATATATTCCTTATCACTCCCATAATATTTCACAAGCTCTAAATCATATGCAAGAACACATACAGCACATTGATAAATTAGCTATTGACCCCCTATCTAAATGGTTTAATTCCCTTTCTTGGCCCTGGCGATGGGTTGTTATGGGTCTACTAGCTTTTGGTGGAGGGCTCCTATTGTTCTGTTGTCTTTTATACCATTGCTGTGGAATGTGGATACAATGCTTGTCCTGTGGTCAACATAGGCAGCTATGTGAGGGTGGACTGTGGGGAACCAGGGCCTGGGCTCCCCCTAAGTCCTCAGCAAGCAGCCGCTTGTATGATATGGGCATAAGTTAAAGGTTAACAACCCTCCCCAGAGGGGAAAGGATGTATAGATGGTATCATAAACCATAATCTCCTCAGAGCGGTAAAACGTCATTCCTGCAATAACTTCACCCGACCCCATATATGCTGTCACGGGACCCTGGCGGGAACTCTGTTCTCATACCCCACGGAATGTCTTTGTTCTGAAACCCCTTATATCACATATCACCCCTCACTTTCCTGTCTCTTTCCGGAGCACTATCTTTATTCTCTGGACCACCGCCACCATAGACTCTCTCCTGTCCATAATTCCAAATAAAGCTTATGTCTGGCTCAGTGCCAGGTGCATTTTTTGGTCTTGCAGCCACTCCAACTCGTGCCCTTTAGGAGTTGGGCTGGAATAGATGTTGTATTAGTAGCCACAGGGGTGCCTTTTGAAATATACCAAAAATTGGTCTGTCTTTATAAAGGGTATTTATTTGGGGTAGAAGCTTACAGTTACCAGGCCACAAAGCATTACTTTCTTCCCTCACCAAAGTCCACGTGTTGGAGCAAGACTGCTGTTGACGTCTCCAGTGTTCAGGCTTCCGGGTTCCTCTGTTCCCGGGGCTGCGTTTCTCTCCGGGATTGGCTTCTGTTTCCTCCACAAGTTCAGCTGTAGACCATGAGGCTCTCTACACTTTTGCTTCTCTCCACAAGGCCAGCTGTAGACTATCGGGCGAACGGCTCACTTGTCTTCTCCTGGAGCGCTCCTCTCCAACATCAGAACTGCTTCTCAAATCTGCTACTCAAATCTGCTGCCTTGCTTTTTATACTTGAGACCACACCCACCGAGGGGCAGGGCTCAACGCCCTACTAATGTGGCCCAGTTAATGCCCTAATCATAAACCAATCATGCCCAGATGAACAGATCAGTTTACAAGCATGATTCAATTTATATTTTTGGAATTCATAATTAGATAAAACTGTCAAACCATTACAGATGTCATTACCAAAAAAAGAAAAAAGAAAAAAATCATATAATGTTCAAAGTTAAATGAAATAAAATTATGTGTTCATAGCCTTTCTGACAGAAAAAGGAGATGCCAGTGGTTTCCTGTTAAATAGATTGTTACATGTGGAAATTACCCTGCCTTTTTAATGACTACATAAATTTCATGTAGTATTTGGGGGAGGTTTTTTTCTATCTTCATTGTCAACTCACCAAGACAGTTTTTCACTGATAACAATATATTGAGAATATATGGTTTTGGTGAAACCTTTTTCCACCAAATGCCATTACACCTGTTTTGACTTCTTAAAAGCTGTTACTATTGATGTTTAGAACATGCAAAGGTTTCACTGTATCCCCCTCCTCCAAGCAAGCCATGTTCCTTCTTTTCTTTTATTTTTACTCAGTCCTTTGCTTCTTTTTCACTCTCCTTCCCTCTGGGAAGCTACTTCTTCCCTTATGATGTGGCTGCACTTTATTGCTCTCCTTTCTTTTCTTATCATTTGCCTTCTGTCACAGCCCAGCTGGGAATTGATTGAAAGAAAAAAGTGAGAGCTGGAATTGTTTCAAGTCATTTTCTTCTGAGCCCCAGGACACCCCAGAAACTGATTCATACACTTCTCACCCCCCCCCGCAAACTTCTCTCATCTCTTCCAAACACTAGTCTAAAACCACAGAACAGCATGTGGCAGCCTGTCACCAAAAGAAACACGTGGTCCCAAACCCCATTATCACTATGACATCTGATGCCCTCAAGTCAACAAAATTATAAAATGTAATCAAGTTATCCATCTCTGTCTGTGAGCTGTGCAATATCTATCTACTACTGTAAATAGGATGTACATATTGAAATAAGGGAGATCAGCTAGAGATCAGTAAGCCTCTTGCTGAGACTGCTTGAAATTTCTGCTGCAGCTTTCTTGGGACTCCTAATCTGAAATATTTGCCCTTCACTATAAGGAGCAAATTGATTATGAAGAGGGTAAAGAATAGAAGTTATCCCAGGAATTCTAAGCATGAAGCAGGAAATAAGAGATGTAAATTTAAGATTGGCTATAGTCTTTTTGTCAGCCTTCAATTCCAGTACAGAAAAGTAAGTGACCCCAAACTCCAAACAATGGTGCTTTCAATGTAAACTAAAAAGCTTTCATTAATTGTATTACTATTAACATAAAGACTCCATAATAGGAGTATGGGGACAAGCAAATGTCCATGAGGAATTTGTGAAAGAAGGAACTACTGCAACCATTAAAGCTACAACCCACAGGAATAAAAATAAAACCGTGCTAGGTTCTATCAAGATTATTTATGCATTCTAAGCCAGATAAACCTTGGACATTTCCAATAGCTACAACAAAAGCAAATGAAGTAAGGACAGCACAATTGTGAAAGAAAGAAAATAGGTAAAGATGCATGCTGTTGAATTATATTTGTGATTTTACCTATAATCTTTTTTTTTTTATTCCCAGGCTTTAAGGGAAATACATTCAAAATTCATTATAGGCTTGAGTTTGGCTCCTTTATATAAAGTGATAAACTGTTTTAACTGTAGCTATTGCTTGAAATTTTTACTGGGTTTTTAAACTTTAACTCTGAGTTGTCATTCTGCCTTAATAAAGAATTGAACAAGCCTGAAAATAACCTTCTAGTTGTTTGAATTCTAATGGATTGGTGGCTCTATAAAAGAAGAGTTCAACACATTGACAGAGGGAATTTAAAAATGAGGTTATGTAATGTTAAGGAGTGGGGACTCCCTTCCAAATTTATAGGCATGGAATATGAAAGTATTTACTTTACCTTTTGTCATTGCTATTTTGCCCACAAGCCAGGAAAAAAAATGCACTTTATCTATTATCATTGTTTCTTGCATTTCTCTAAATTACAAATAACCTAGCAATAAAAGGTCTGAAAAATTTTATTACAACCCAAATGCTGAATTGAAGCTTCACATTATTCAGAAAATGTTTTACATTCTCCCTGATGATTTTATATCTTCTCATTTCTTCAGGATTTCTAGTCTATGGGTTGCTATTAATTTGCCTGACTGTTACATAACAGAGACTACTAAATGCTCCAGAATATCTATCCTTCCCTTCTTTTTAGAAATAGAACTTTTTTTTTTTTTGGTTACATATTCCCCCCCCCCTTTCTGCTTGCTCTTGCTGTGTGTCCATTCTTCTGTGTTTTTCTGTGTCTGCTTCTTGTCTCCCCCCGTCTTTGCAGTGATGTGCCGAGTCGGCCCTGTCATGCCTGTGGGGGCTCCGCCCTACCCGTGGCAGCTTTTTGCCCCGCCCACGGCAGCTTGCCTTTCTCAAAACCGTCTGCCCGCTCAGAGAGGTCCCCGGGAACCGAACCCGGGGCCTCCCATGTGGTATACCGGCGCTCTTATCCACTGAGCTATCTAGCTGGCCAAAATAGAACTTCTTGAACTTCAGATGAGTGAGTTGCCTGCCAACAAAGGACTATATTTCTCAATTTTCCTTACCACAAGTTGTGATTAAGTGACTAAGTTTAGACTATTGAGATATGAGCAGAAATGATGACCACAATTCCCAGATCACATTCCTATTAGGAATTCCCACCACTCTTTCCTATTCCTATAGCTTCAAATGCAGATGTGGTGCTGGTAAGATGGTTTTGTTGACGCAAGCAAGGGGAATATCCTAAAACCTGGTGGGACAATAAGTCAAAAGGAGCCTTATCCTTGAATTCCCTCATGGATCAAAGTCATCTATCTGGCCAGGACTGTTTGCCTACCTCAGGACTATTATATGAGGGAGAAATAAATTTCTCCCTTGTTTGACTCACCAGTTTTGCCTTTCTTTGTAACAGTAACTCAGCTTATATCCTATCTATGGCAATCATCTTACTTTTTTTAATATGCCAAATAAAGCCATAAATAAAAGTTCCAGTGGGAGAATTCCAAAATGAAACACACATGAAAAGTTTGATACGACAAAGTTTTTTATATCTATTAACAGACAACTGCCTAGTTAAGTAGAGAAATTCATCTTGAAAACAGAAAAACTAAAAAAAAAAAAAATCAACAATTATAAAAATTTACTTATAGAGAATATCCCTTAATTCTGAATTACATGACGTAAAATTTCACTTACCTGATTTTAAGACTTCACAATCAACAGGGGAATGTTTTGAAAACATACATACCGGGGCCGGCTCGATAGCCCAGTGGATAGGGCACCAGCATACCACATGGGAGGCCCCGGGTTCGGTTCCCGGGGACCTCTCCTAGCGGACAGACCGCCTTGAGAATGGCAAGCCACCATGGGCGGGCCAGAGCCACCGTGGGCAGGACAAAAAACTGCCACGGACAGGGCAAAAGCCGCCACGGGCAGGGCAGGTCGCCCGCGAATGGAGCGCAGCCAGCCACCCGCGAACTGAAGCAAGAGCCGGCCGTGAATAGAAACAGAAGCTGCCCACAAGTGGGGAAAGCCGCGCCTACGCAGTGGCCACTCTCGGCGCGTCGCCGCAGCGGGGGGGAAAGGGAGATATGTAATAAAATAAATAAATCTTAAAAAAAAAAAAACAACATACATACCCAATGGAGTACCTCATATATTAAATAGAAATCTTCAGAAGAGAGTCATAAATTTGTGATTTGGGTACATATCAGAATAGGTTTTTGAAAATCGGGTGCCCTTACCAAGAAAAACAGTCCTGATAACTTAATAGTATGGTATGCACTTGGATTTATGTCCATCCTTACAAACACTTTTCTCATAACCCAACGGTCAAAAACAAAGGTTTAAAATACTTGTTGAGGGCTCTGGATACATCTACAAGAGTACTAAGATTTTTACCTCCAATGTGAATATTCTATTGTAATATAAGTTTTTAGAGCAATCACTGGTGGTAATAACAGGAAAAAACCTGTGAGAAAAAAAGAAATTTCCTCTCAGAAGTTATCTTTACAAATGTATAGAGGACAAAATATTTAAACTTAACTGTCAATGAGGATTAAAAGCCCTTTTATTGATATTTGAAGTCTCCCAAAAACTGACCTAAGTTTTTCCAAAGTGCTTTTAATGCTCAACTACATGTAAAGCATCAATACTCAATGGCCAGATAAAAAGGATAATGATGGAACACAAATATTAATTTAACCATAGAGTAACGTAGTCTTTTGTAATTTTATTAAGACAGAAAAAAAACCCTCGAATATTCTATCATATTCAAGATTATAAAGGCAGCAGGTAATAATCTATCAAGTACCTAATAAATTTAATAACACTCCTTCCTTATTCCTGACAGCATGATTCTTCTAGTTTACCTGAATATAAGAACTCATTTACTTCTCCACACAACATGAACATTTCAAAAGATACTAAGTTATTTGAAGATTGCATTAAGGAGAATGAAGACTTCTTCTCAACAGATAATGGAGAACCCTAAAATGTGCATATTTATATGAATGTCATCCATAAAGAAATTGCTGGTACATGTGATTATGTTTACACATAGAACATCCAAATTGTAACTCACCACGAGCAAAATTCTTCTTGCAGAATAAAATAAACCAACTCAGAGTCAATAGGAGTTAAAATAAAATGTAAGAATAAGGACAAATTGTCATGAGTAAAACTGAAAAGTCATACATAATTGAAGGAAGACATTCAATTTTGCAGAACTGATACATGAAAGACACACATTGTCCAATTTTTCAGAGTTCCTATCACAAACTGAACATTAACTTCTTTACTCCTGCCTGCCATCTCTTTTCAATCCCTAACTTTTTATTTGTTTAATGCCCAGTGTGGCCCCCTTCTCTTTTCTACTTGAGGAACACAATTTAAGTCCTTTTCTGAGCTCTTGTTGTAATATGCCCTCTCAGCATTATTCTGTTACCACATTCCCTCACACTGTCCCATAACACCAATCCAGAACACATCTCCTGACCCATAGTGGGAAGGTGGTGTCAGCTTAGGTGGGCAGGGATCAGCTCTCACAAAAACAATGGAGAAAAAGCCAAATGCTGTCCAAGAGAACTGCTTTGGGAGTCAGCAGACCAGGACAGTGCTACACAACTCCCAGGAGGGTGAGGGAGAGAGAGACGAAAAACTGAAACAATAAACATGAGTGACCAAACCTTCATGGCAGCCAGGAAGGGCTCCTTTCCCCCATCCCCAAGATATTGAGTTGGGCCAAAACCCCTGGCTCGTTGGAGCAGACTGAAAGGGGAAAATCTTTCTCCCTGTCAGCTGTTACAAGGGGAAAAAGAG
>PVKH010039424.1:0-11186 GCA_004027955.1 Chaetophractus vellerosus | reverse complement strand
ATTAAGTATACCCAGTGAATTTTTGATTTCAGATATTGTAATTTTAAACTCTAAAATTTTGGTTGGTTCTTAAAAATATATATATATATGTATATATATATAGTTTATATTTTTTCTGACATTCATATCTTTTCAGTCATTCTGAGAATGTTTTCTTTTATATCATTGAGCAGAATTAGATGCTTTAAAATCTTGGTCTACTAATTCCAAAATCTGATTCATATGAATTCATTTTCCATTGATTGTCTTTTTTTCTTGAGAATGTATCATATTTCCTTATTTCTTTATTTTTTTTTATTTATAGTTTTAAAAAAAATTATATATCCCCCCCTTTCTGCTTGTTTTTGCTGTGTTGATTTTTGCATTCTTCTGTGTCTGCTTATCTCCCCCCGTTGCAGCGACCTGAGTCAGCTCACTGTGCCGCGGCCTTGCCTGCCCGCGGCGGCTTGTATTCTCAAGGCAGTCTGCCCGCTCAAGGAGGCCCTGGGAACTGAACCCGTGGCCTCCCATGTGGTAAACCGGCACCCTACCAATTGAGCTACAGCTGGCCCCTCCTTAGTTCTTTATATGTCGAATCTGTTTGGGTTGTATTTTGGACATTGTAGGTGTTATGCTGTGGAGACTGAATTCTGTCATTTACCTCAAAGGGTGTTTTTTTTTTTTTTTTTTAAACCCCTAGCTAATTTAATGGACTTACATTACAAACTAACTCTTGTGTGGAAGCTCAAATCTCAGTTTAGTTTTTTTTTTTTTAATCCCTAACTGGATTGTTGTTGTTTACATGTGGCCCTGTACATGTATGGTTTAGGATCGGCTAGAGACATAATTTATGTCTCCTCCACTCTGGTGTTTTCTTTGTAGTAGGTCCCCCCTTACCTTCACACAGCTCTAAACTATGTGCTTTGGTTATTTAGGCCAAAAAGGCTGTGAGTGTGCTACTGGAGTTTTAGCTGCCCTTTGTGACACCAGCTTTGTCCAGCACTCAGGCTAAAAAATAAGGAATGAGACATCCATGCCATGCATTCTTTTCTTCTAAGTGTTGATGTTTCTCCAGAATCTGCCTGCTTTTGCTTGTTCTCCAATTCCTTTCGTTGTTTTTTTTTTCTTTTCCTTTATTTAAAAAATTTTATTTATAGCTGTTATCTTTGGAAGGGTAGGTCTGACAGTCATTATTTGTCCATACTAGAAGTGGAACCTGGAGGGAGTATAAATTGTTACAGTCATTTTGGTAAGAAGCTTGACAGTATTTATTAAAAGTTGAAGTTGAGCATATCCTAGAGAAATTCTTGCACATGTATAAGAATACTTGTTGCAACTTTTTTTGTAACAGCAAAAAAATTGGAAATAACCTAAACATCCATCAACAAGAGAGTGTATAAATAAATTATAGCATATTTATAAATTGAAATACTATACAGTAGTAAAAATTAATAAATTAGTGATATATGTATCAAAATTATTAAGTCAAGATGCAATGTTGAGTAAAAAGTGGAAATTTCAGAAATATATACACAGTGTGGCATTACTTATATAAAATGAAAAAATGTGAAATGATATCTATTGCAGGATACAGACATATATAGTGTGTTTATAGCCACCCTATCTAAAATTTTACCCTATCCAAAATTCCAACCACTTCAACATTTCCTATCTCTTTTCCCTTGGTTTAATATTTTTCCTTTTTAGTACTTTTCAGTGCTTAAACTACTATATATTTTACTTATTTAACTTGTTGGGTTTTTTTTGTTTGCTTGTCTTCCTCACTACAACATTAGCTCCAAGAAGGCAGAGATTTTTGTCTGCTTTGTTCACTACCGTATCCTGAATGCCTAGATTAGTGTTTGGCATATAATAGAAATATTCCTGAAGGAATAAATAAATATTATAATATGTGATGGTATGATTAACCATAATTATAGAATAAATTTTATTGGGGACTTCTAGTGTGTCTAAAATGTTTTATTTCTGAGAAATAAAATAATACAAAGACAACAAAATACTAAGATCTGTTGGGTATGGTTGGTGGCAACAGTGATGTTCATGATATAATTTTTAAAATGTTCTTATGTTTGAATTACTTCATTAAACAAAAAAAGCAACAAAAAGTTTGGAGATGATTTTGCAGAACATTATGCCATAGTAGTAGTCAAGAGAAAAAGAGGGATTCATAAAGGAATAGGGAGATATTTCAAATGCTGTAATTAGTTGCCAATAGATAAGTAATTGTACTGGTCTATTAGGACATTATTAGTGACTATTGAAAAAACTTGTTCCAGTAAGAGGTTGATAACACATAGGGTAGTGAATAAAGAGGAATAAGCCACTGAAAAGGCAGAGACTTAAAATGCTGGAAAGAGAAAATATAATTAAGAGATCAAATTCTAGAATAAATGGGAGTGTTTCTAATTAGAGTCATAGATTAAGGAAAAAAGGGCATTTCATCTGGCAATGAGAGGAATCACCACCTCTGCAATAGAAGAAAAGGAAGAGAGAGATAGATGGAAATAAATAGAAGGAAACTTGGGGTAGTGCATATTTGTTTCATTAAAATAGTAAGTCAGGCCATCTGTTGGAATGGGGAAACTGGATAATGGATAGTGCATTAATTTAATGGACATTTCAGAAGGTTGAAGCTTTGAGAGCCTAGTTGATGATCAGGCATCAATTATATGGATGTTATCAGGCTTTGTAGGGACTGAAACAGTCAGAACTAACCTGAAAGGAGTGGGTGCATTTGAGTGGCTTGAGCAGTAATGCTAACAACAGCATTTATGTGTAATTTAATATGTGCCAGTGATTGTTCTAGATTCTTTATGTATACTCATTTCATCCTGACAACATCCCTTGAAATAGCTACATTATTACGACCATTTAGCAGATGAGGAAATTGAAGTATAGAGCAGTTAAGTAACTTTCCAAGGTCATAGAACTTATAACTTATTCCAGGACTGGAATGTGAACTTGGTTAGTTTAATTTCAGAGTCTGTGCCCTTAACACCATTATACTTCCTCTCAATGGGGTGAAAAGAAGTTTGATGAAAAGAACAAGATTAGTAAGCTGGTAGATGGAGAGTAGTTTTTCAAACACATAGCATGTCACTTTGTTTCTGGGTTATTCAAGACACCACATTTAATTTTTTTCAATTATTGCTTTCTTTATAAAGGTCCCAAGCCTTTCAGAAATTTCTGAATTAATTTTTGATCTTTCTTTTCATTGCACAAAATGTTTGTCATCTTCTCAGGAATTTTCCTCATATTTCTATTTTCTTTGAAATAATTCCAATTTATTTATATCCAAAATTAACTCTTTAGCATAATTTATCCCGTAATCACTTGTCTCTGGGTACCTGTGACTAGGAATGGGACTTCTCTTCAAGATGTGGTTTTGGGAATGAGCTATGGTGAGATGATCAGCCCGCTCAGCAGACCCACCTGCCAATCAACCAAGTGACAGAATCCAGTCACACATAAGCCCTAAAGAACCAAATCACTTTTTAACCCTTTATAAACATTTTCACAAATACCGTGAAAGCAGGCCACTTTGTGTATCATAATGGCAGCATCAGTCTATATAGCTTTGCTAAATCAATCTGCTTTATCATTGATCCTCAGCTTTTACAAACTTTTTAAATTATTTGGATTAAAAATAGTCATAATGGTTGGCAATTTTACCAGACTCTGATTTTAAAAAGTCTTTCACATCCATTATACCATGTGATCCACCCAGTAACTCTTATAGGACAGGTTTATCATTCCCATTTTACAGATAAAGAACCTGAGGCTTAGGGAGATTAAAAGGTTGGTGTGAATGAGTGTATACCTGGGTGTTGAATCTGGTTCCTTCTTAGCCTGTGCCCAGGCTCAGAATGGCTCTCCACTATGTAATTGATTCTTTAAACATCTCCCTATAAATATGCATAGTTTCCTTTTCTATTGCCTTCCTTCTTTATTGACTTCAGTCAATTATGTGCCCGTTTCCAGCTTGGATGGTTGCAAGGAAACACCTCAGTTCCTCCTCCCTCCTGTCTTTCACCCTCATTCTCTGTGGCCCTTTCAGCCTCACCATCCCTGGAAATCTCCGTCTTTCCCTAGCCCCAACTTGTAAAGTCTTCTCAGAGCCGCCTGGCAGTGGGACCTCCCACCCTAACCATCAGCAGGAGAGCCCACCGCAAGAGGGGAGGCGGAGGGCACCGACCGCAGCTCGCCGGGAAGCCGTGCGGTGGGTCACTTCTGCACTTCCTTCGCCGCGGTCCTCGGGAGCCCCCGCGTCGCGCTCCGGCCTCGGCGCTCTCCGCCCGCCCCGGATCCTCCTCCCCCTCCTTCCTCTCCGAGGTTGAGACGGAGCGTGGGACGCACCTGTGCTTCTCTCGGGTCACCCGGCTGAGGCACTGGGGGCTGCTCCTGGAGCAGAATTTACAGGCCCGGAGAACGCCAATGGGAGGTCCAAATGGTCGGGGACTCCGGCACTTTAAGAGGCTTTTCTCTGGGAAACACCCGTCTCTTCCGTGCGCCTTATGAATGGAAATACTCCTCCCCCGGTCGAGCCCATTTTCCCATTTCACCAGGAGCCGCAGCTTGCGCTCTCCTTTCGGTCTCCCCGCCCACATCAACGCGGGCAGCTCCAGGAGGGGACGGACAGGAAGCCTTTGGCCGCCTATTAAATCCCACCCATTTCTCCGGGGGCGATTTCCTAACCTTCCGGGACCGAATTCTGCAATTTGATGTGCGTTTTGTCCGAATGGTAGCGACACGGGCCTAAGGGAGGGGGAAAGCGAGGGGGTGGGGGGTGGGGGGTATGCGCTCTTTTCCTCGCAACATCGCTGGCGGAGCGAGGGAGCTCACACGACACAGATTTTGGGGCAAAGCCTTTCCATCTGGACAGCACCATGTCCACCAAAGCGGAGCAGTGTAAGTAGCAGCCGGCCCGGCATTCCGGCCCGGCCTCCGGCTGGGAGCTATTGCAGTTGCGGCGTTTGCGGCTGCTGGGAGACCTTGGCATTGTGTTGGTGCGGGGGTGGGGGCTGAGGCTGGGGCGGGCTGGGGGTGAGGGGAGGAAGAGATGGTGGGGGAGGGTGGACGTTAATGGCAACGCGGCGCTGTCCCTGGTGCTGAAACATAATGCGGTCTTCCCCAGGCTGTGGTGAGGTTCGTAAGACTAATGAAATTAAAATGGGATGATTATTGGGAAAAAGAGGCCGCGGATCTTTCAGAAAAACATTTCAGTATCTCTTGTTGGAGTGGGGGAAGGGGGGCAGCGGCAAATCAGGGGCGGGGAACTGTCAGTTGCAACCAGAGCTTGCCTGTCCTTCTGAGCATGCCCAGTTCTTGGTGCTGGAGCCATAGGGGAGTTTGAGTCTGCAGTTCCCACTTCGGGTTGAAGAGGCAAGGGAGATAAGGGGGAGGGAGCGCAGAGCCGGGAAGAATTCTGGGTTCAGTATGAGGAAAATTAACTCACTAATGCCAACACTACTGCTAAAACTAACCACCACCTTAGGTCGAAGCAAGAGCCAGTGCCTGCAGGAAAGTGACAGGGGCTCTGGGAAAATGATCTAATCGATCTAATTATTTTTTCCAAAGAGCAGGTTTCATTTTTAGGGCAGCTCATACAAACTGTAATGTATACCGGAGGGGGGTGGGTGATAGTTGTTCAAGTAGTGATTAACTGTGTGCCTGGTTGAAAACAACCTGCTGACTCCTTGAGGACAGAGGAAGTTTCTAACAGTCCCTATAGCCTCTCTTATTGCAGTGCGCATTTGTAGGCCTTCCTTATGTGCTTGCTAGGTTGATTAATGTGAAATCTTTTCACTCAGTGGACCTGAGGGTTTCAGAAACTTAAACTTCTGATTGTAAATAAAAGAGGTTTCATTAAGCACATATATTTGAATTTTTCAGAAATACACTAGAACTTATTCATCTAAAGGGCTCTTGTTTCCCTCAAAGCAGTATATACTTACGCTGATAATGCTGTCACTACTTAAAAGTCTTGGTAATTCTTCTTTGGAATGGCTATTAAAATCATTTGATGAGACACACAAAACATTAGTCTTATTATTTTTGGACATTATCTTGTATCTGATAAAATGCAGTATGTCATTATTTACTAGGTAGTTCTGAATGAACTGTAGGCTCAGAGAATTCCCAGGTTGTTGGTACATTAGAGATTGTTTTTACCCACCTATCATCTGGTGCTTGTATTTCATTGCAATGTATTTTGGAATGTGGAAGACCTGAATTTAAATCCTATTTGTCCCACTAACTGTTTGACCTTGGGCATGATAATTGACCTCTCTGAACTTTATTTTCCTCATCTGTAAACCTGGAGTAAATGCTGATGGGGTTGCTGTGATTACAAATGGGGGAATACATATAAAAGATGAGCCTAGTACACAGCAGGTACTCAATAAATGATGGCTATGATACTGACAATTATTTCTCAAGGCTTCCCACTTAATACTCTATTTCTTTTAAATATTTAGGGAGTTCTTTTGTAATTTTTTGCCTGTTTCCAAAAGTTAAATCTAATCTCAAAGATAAAATTTTCTTCTACAAAGGCTTTCAAAAAATTTGGATTCATTCTGCTTTAAATTATGGTAACACAATTGGAATCAGTATAGAATCTTCCACTTGAGGATATCAAATCCTTGAAGGTTTTATTATAGTACCATTGTTAAAAAACCCCACTGCCTGTCATTTGATTTTATAGTTACATATTACATAAGTAATTTCAGATTAAAACCAGCAAGTATTACTGTCCTTATCCTGTGGTTTCTCTTCCTTGCTATTTTTGAGATGCACTGAATGCTTTGTCTTGTCTCTTCCCTGGAAATTAATGCCGGGATGAATAAAATCTACATGTATACTTGGCTGTGTAGTTGAAGTAGTGGGCTTAAGTACCTATTTTAGACTTGTTGGTGAAACAGATTTTTTTTCATCTGTAGAGGATGTAAAGGACACCATATTTGGATCTAGAAAATGTGGGCCTGAGTTTTGCATGCCTTTCTGATGATCTAGAGACAATGGGCTGTTAACAAAATAGTTTTGTACCTCAGAGTTTCTATCTATAAAGTAAAGAATAGTAGTAGTAGCTGTTTTTGTTTAGTCCTAAGGGTTTTGGAGGACGAAGGAGGTAAATGGGGGTAGGTTTTGAAAAGGGTAAGGATGCTTTGGGTGTTTTTAGGCATCTTTATTTAGAGTGAAGGGAAGTTAAGCATCTGTTTTATTTCTCTCTTACATGCACTAACATGAGTGGGGTGACAATCTAGCGCACATTATGTACCTGAAAATAGAGCAGTAGAGGCTGCATAGTTGATGTCCACGAAGGATGAATATTTTTAATAAAGATAAGTTGCAGATCTGTGCTGTTTCATTACTGGACTCAGCAACAATATGACTGGAGGAAGGAGAAAGGGAAGGGAGACTCACTGAGTGTGAAGACTTCTCAGAAGAGAAGAGAATGGGAGAGTTTATTTCTCTTCTGCTTTCAGGAGTATGAACAGTAACACTTTAGTTAGGACCACAGGGAGGATTAGGCTTAATATAATGTCGAAACATCGTTTCTATTACACTTCTTACTGGTGCCTCTTGATGTAGGTGAAGGTTTCTCTGGTACAGGAAGTTGGCATAGTTTGGTTGAACCAGCAAGAGGAAGCATCTGCATTTCAACTCAAGCAGATTGCGTGATTTACCTTTGAAATATACGTATCACAGAGATATGAATAATGGTTTTATTTTTATGAAATGGCATTTTCTTTCATGAAATAAGTAAGTGACAAAAGGCTAGTTTTAGCAAAGATACAGTCTGTTTTTATATATTAAATCTGTTTCCTGTGCTATGTACAGGACATCATAACAGAAGGTGAAAGCCTCCTGGCAGTTTCTTAGGTGACTGCACAAGAGTTAAATTTCTTTTACCCTTCAAATGCTTCTTTTTCTTACAAAGTTCCTTGTAGTGAAAATTTTTATGTAGCTGTTATAGAATCTGGAATAATAAAAACTAGAATTTATAGTTCTTTTATTTGGGATTCCAAAAGGAGGCTAACTTTTCCCCCAAGCCTTCTCTGTCTTCCTAGAGTTACAATAGACTAATCTGGAGTACTTTGGGTGTGCTCTTTCAAAAGAAGCTCTGCTTTTGATGAGCACAGAAGAGTTGGGGTTCTAGAATCATGCCTGGGTTTGAATCCTGGCTCTGCTCCTTGCAAGCTCTGTGACCTTAAACAAGTTAACTCAAGTTTTCTAAACCTCAGTTGCACCATCTCTAAGATGGGGATAGTAATAATCATTCTGAAGATTAAATTATGTGATCTGGGAGAAGTGATTAACAAAAATCCTGGCACATAATGAGGAGTTAATATATGTTAGCTATTATTATTATTATTGCTATCATTAAGCATAAAACCTGTGCTTGCTGCCCTAGAGTATAGCAGAAAAAAGTAGCCATGATATTATTTAAATGGGACATGGGCTATTGGACTATTTTTTTGTTCTCCTTTCCTTATCCCCAAGCATCCTCTATCGCAGTCAGCCTGACCCAGTTTGGATGGGAAAGTGTCTTAGTTTGCCACAGGGCTGCCAATGCAAAGTTCCAGATATTGGTTGACTCTTATAATGGGGATTTTATTTAGGGTAAAAGCTTACAGTTCTGAGGCTGTGAAAGTCCAAATCAAAGCACCATCAGAGATTCTTCCTCACCAAAGTCAGCTACCGGTGAGCCTGGTGTCCTGCCGCGTGGCGAAGATGGCCGCCAATCCCTGCCGAGGTCCCTGCCTTCCCATCCAGAATCTTCCATCTTCCAGAGCTCAGCTGTGGGCAACCAGGCTTGTCTCTTTCAGGGCCTCCTCTCTCAGTCTTGGCTGCTGTGCTTTCTTCTCTAGTTCAGCTGTGGGCTATCAGGCATATGGCTTGTCCATTCAACCTTGGGCTGCTCCATGTGCCCAGCTTCTTGGGGACTTTGTGCTTAAGCTTTGGTTGTTAGTGACCCTCAGTTCCTCTCTCGCATGGCAGGATCAAAATGGCAGCTTCCTTTCTCTGTATCTCTTCCTCTGTGTCTCTGTTTATATAAGGCCCAGGAAGAGCGCAGAAACCCAACCTGTGTCACGCCTCTGACAAAGTCCAGAAGGGCCCCACACCCACAGGATGGCTTAGTTAAAAAACATAATATTTTTCTTTTGGGATTCATAAAAGAACTTCAAACTGTCACAGAAGGGATCCATGCATGGCGACTCCTTGACCTGATGTGTCTAGCAATGCGCTGGCTGACCGCCTAAGCAGCACATTTCTAAGCCATGAACTGCCGATCCATCGCCTTTTTTATTATATCAGTGTAGCAGCTGCTAAACATAAATCACATGAAACACCAATAGTTCGTCAAATTCCGAAATTAACCTGCTAATTTGGATATAAGCTCAAAATAGCTAATCATAGAAATGTGAATGTATAGCATTATTAAGATATTCACCTCACTCAACATCTTTATCCCAATAACAAAGTATCTTTTTTTATTACATTGGAAACAAACACTTTTAAGAGTAGAGGTAATTAGTGATACACTTTGAAGTTGAACTTTTCTCTCATGTGTATTTAAGGGCCATGCTTGGAGAAATCAATAAAAACATTATTTTATGCATTTTATACAGTAATATTACTGAAATAGAAAAGAACTTCTCTCTTTGAATGGCATTGCAACCTGTAGTCATTTAAAAATCTTTACACAACATCGATAACTCTTATAGAAGAAACTCTAGTTTTATTCAAATATGTGAAAATTAGAGTATAGCTAGGAACCATATCTGTGGTAGAAAAAGAGCACATGGGTAATTTCTCTTCATCATTTGATACCATTTGCACATTCCTCATTGAAACTTGCCTCCTTTGGCTTCCATGACACAAAGAACCTGCTTTTATTCTTTCTTTTCTGGCTGTTCCTACTCAGATTTTTTTCTTAGGACCGCCTCTTCTTCCTGCCTTTTAAAAATTGCGTTTCCCTAGAATTCTGTCCTCATTTTTTTCCTGATCCCACTGACTCTTGATCTCATTCATTCTCATGGTATCAGTTATCACTTCTATGCTGATGACTTCCAGATACACTTTTCTCCTCCAAACATGCCTCTTGGACTACAGCCCTTTATCTCTATCCAGGCCTCTACAGGTATCTCAAATCCAACTC
Source organism: Chaetophractus vellerosus (assembly GCA_004027955.1). Classification (NCBI taxonomy): domain Eukaryota; kingdom Metazoa; phylum Chordata; class Mammalia; order Cingulata; family Chlamyphoridae; genus Chaetophractus; species Chaetophractus vellerosus. The sequence continues at coordinate 1,024 of PVKH010039424.1, read as the reverse complement.
ATTGTCTTCTCTGCCAAACTTGTACTTCTTTTTATATCACTCATTTTAGATGGCACCACAATCTAATCATTTACCCAAGTAAAAAAATTGGGAGTGTTCCTAGACTTCTTCTTGTCCACTGTTACTAATCAACAGATCATCAGGCCCTGTTGATTTTAGCTCATGCAAATCAATCCCTGCCCTACCTCTTTGATCTAGTTACATCAGACTATTTTTTCCAGTTCCTCTAATGCATCATGTTCTTTCTCCCTGAAATGCTTTTGTTCCCTCCTTGATGCTCTTCTTTGCCTGTTTAATGCCTGCATATTGTTCAATATTTAGCTTGGAAGCCCTGCCTGATTGCCACTCTTGCCCTGTATGTCCCACGTGTGTGCTCACACTGTATTCAATAATTCATTTTCTTGGTAGTTGTCACCCCATTTACTTTGTGTGTAAACTATATTGTGTTCATTTCTGAGTTTCTAGCATGCAACCTGTTGTCTAGTGTACAATGTTTGCACAAAACATGTTTCTTGAATAAATAAAATGATCAAGGGCTAGTGAAATGTCTTTTACAAAGGATCAGATAATCAAGTTTTTAGATATAATTAATTTGAAGATTTTACATTTTTGTTAATGTGAAGTTCTGCATTCTGTAAAATTGAATAGAACATTGTATAGAATGCATGTTTTTCAAATGGATTTAGAGGTAAATAAAAATACAATTGTCAAAAGCACTTAAAATATATTTGCTAAATCAAATTTTGTAGTATTTATATAAAAGTCACACTTTTCCTGAACATTTTTTGTGATTTTGTTTCTTTTTGACTGGTTATATTTTTTATTATTATATTCCAAATAAATAATTATAATTCCTAATTGGTAAGCAATCCTAGCACCCAATCCACTGTTTTTCTGAAGATAAAGTGACAATATATCTGGGACTCTTCAGTCAGCAGTTTAACTTGGATCCTTTGATAATACATCTCTTTAAGTTTTTTTTTTTTTTTTAAAGATTTATTTATTTTATTACATATCTCCCCTC
>PVKH010039423.1:0-11187 GCA_004027955.1 Chaetophractus vellerosus | reverse complement strand
TGAACTGTGATATATGCTTGATGGCAAAGCCCCAAAATATGTATATTTATCACAGGCATTATACCACACTGAAGTATGTGTGTGTTGGGGGTTGTGGGAGGGGTAGGGGGGGAGGCATATGGGTGCTCCTGGAGTCTCTGTGTAACATTTGTGTAATCAATGTATCTTAAAAATATATATAGATATATTATAATAAAAAAAAATAAAGGACTTCTAAGTAGAATACAATAAAACATTGCTAAAGGAAATTTTTAAAAATCTAAATAAATGAACACTATTCCATGTTCATGGGTTGGATATCATCCTGATGTCCATACTACCCAAAGCAATTTGTAGATTCAATGTATTCTCAAATAAAATTCAAACAAGTTTCCTTGCAGAAATGGAACAGAAAATCATAACATTAGGATGGATAATGGGCCCTGAGTAGCTCAAGCCATCTTGAAAAGGAAGACAGGAGTTGTAGGACTCCCACTTTCCAACCTTACAAGTTATAACAAATGTACAGTCATCAAAAGACTATGGTAATATCACAATGACAGACATATAGATCATTGGCATAGAATTGATAACTCAGTACTCAACCCTCACATTTCTGGCCAATTATTGACAAGCTGGAAAAAACCTTTCAATCTGGGAAGAATTGTCTCTTCAACAAATGGTGATGGGAAAACTAGAACACCATGAGTGAAAAAATAGGTTGAGACTTCTGGGAAAATGGTGCTGAAGTAGGTAGGCAGAGTCTGACCCTCTCATAAAGAAAGTGAATAGAAGGCAGGGACCTATCTAAAGGAGTTACTTTCAACATATGTAGAATGGGATGGTGCTCTGTGTCATCTAGGAGGGTACTGGAAAGATAAAGAAGTCAAAGGTAAACCATGAGTTGCTCACACATGAGGCTGTAAATGGCACATATACCCCACCTTCAGGGCAAGGAGCATTGGTGGAGACCCTGGCTAACCACTGTCAATGGACTGGGAAGGGGCATTCTCTGGGAGGTAGAGGGTTTTGACAGAGTGTGGACAGTGGTTTCTTTGTGGTGAATTTGGCCAGCTGAGCCTCCTTTGTATCTCAGAAGGGATTCCAACCCAACTGGGAGAGGGAAGGGGTATCTGCTCAGGCAGGTTGTCATTCCCAACAACCTGGGAAAACAGAGGAACTAGAAGAGAGAGGGGGCAAAACAGGAGCAGGACTCTAACAAATTGTAGTCTAAAGCATCTGAGGGAAAGAGGAAAGAGCATTCTGAAGCAAAATCAACCTAAGACAATTTAGCTCAGTGAAGGAATCCCACCTTGCATATATAAGGCCCCTGGGTCAATTCCCTGGTCTCTTTAGTGACATGGAGAAGTGATCTACTAGGTTATCCAGCATCCAGGTGATATCTTATGACAGGAAACACATAGAAATTCTTTTTACTTTAGGCTTTTATTACTTTAGTTTTTTTTTTTAATGGTTCTTTTCTTCTTTTTTTCTTTATTTTACCCACTAAAACCCTGTATTTTACCTGCAGAGGGCAGACCGCAGGGTGGTTGATTGATGAACACTAGCAGCATGAGAAGCTCCTTAGGGGTCTAAGAGGGAAGGCTGTTTTTCTGTGGTTGTTATTTTTTAGTTGCTGCTTTTTTTCCTTTTTCTTGTTTGTTGTATTTTCTGTTTCCATTTTTTCCTTTAACTGAATTTTTTCTACTTATGTTATTTCTTTGCTTTCCTTCATATTTCTACCTTATGTTTTCTGTTTTTCTTTCATTCCATCAATTTTTGTTTGGTTGTCATTTTTTTTGTTTTTATTCCTCTCTTCTGTCCTGTTTTCTTCTTCTTCTTCTTCTTCTTTTGTTGTTGTTTATTCTCTTCCTCTCTTCTCATCATTCTGGTCTTTTAAATCATTCTACATATTTTTCTCTATTTTGTTTCTCATTTCATTTTCTCAATTCCACCTATTTATTCTTATTCTGCTTTACTAATGATTTTTAAAACATGTTAATTATTTATTTTCCTACATCTTGTATGGCTCTTCTTCTACCTTTTTTATTATAACTATTATTCTCTTTCTCTACTTAACTATCCTTTTCTCTGGCCCTAATTCTTTCTTTTTTCAGGGAACATGGACAACAAGGAAAAAGAATAAAAGGAATGAAGTGTCCAAGGGAAACCTTATCATACACACAAAAACAACAACAAAATAAAACCTTAGAGTAGAAAGAAAAGATAATCAACTGAATAAATCTATCAAGACAGATGCCTAGACAACAACAAAAAATTAAGCCATACTAAGAAACAGGAAGACATGGCACAGTGTAATGAACAAAATAAAAAACAAGAGGAGATGCATAACATGGAATAACTAAACAGGTATGTCCAAACAAATATGAGTCAACTTAATGAAGTGAAGGAAGAGATTTAGGATATTAAGAAGAAACTGAGAGAACATACTGAAGAAATTGTAAACATACATAAAAAGATTATGGATATGATGGTACTGAATGGCAAAATGCAAGAAATAAAAAATCTATGGGAAGCAAATAATAGCAGATTTTAACAGGCAGAGGAAAGAATTAGCCATGTGAAAGATAGTATATCTGAAATCAGACAAATGGTAGAACAGTTAAAAAGACAGAAAAAATCCAGCAGGGACTTAGGGACTTGAATGGCAACATGAAATGCACAAATATATGCATTAAAGGCATCCCAGAAGAAGAACAGAAGGAAAGGGGGCAGAAAGAGTGTCGGAGGAAATGAGGACTGAAAATTTCCAAACTCTATTGAGGGCCATGGATGTACATGTCTAGGATGAGCTGCACACCCAAAACCATATAAATCCTAACAGGCCTACCTCAAGACTTATATTTGTCAACATATACAATGCTCAGGATAGAGGGAGAATACTGAAAGCAGCAAGAGAAAAGAGATCCATCACATACAAGTGAAGCTCAAAAGATTAAGTGCTAATTTTTCATCTGAAACCATAGAGGCAAGAAGGAAGTGGAATGACATAATTAAGGTGCTAGAAGAAATAACTTCCAGACAATAGTTTGCTATCCAGAAAAACTGACATTCAAAAATGAGGGAGAGCCAAAATATTCACAAATAAACAGAAATTAAGAGTGTTTGTCAGTAAGAGACCTGTACATCAAGAAATAGTAAAGGGAGTTCTGCAGCTTGAAAGGAAAAATCAGGAGAGAAATACTTGGAGGACAGTGTAAGAAAAACTAAAAAGATATAAAGGGAAATATAACCAACATATAGCATAAAGAAACATAAAGATAATACGGCTAATAAAGGAATTCCTTGATAGTAATAACATTGAACATTAATGGATTAAACTCTCCAATCAAAAAACAGAGATTGGCAGAATGGATAAGGAAATATGACCCAACTATATGTTGTCTACAAGAAACTCACCTTAGATCCAGGGCTGAAATGGAGCTGAAAGTGAATGGATGGAAGATTTTACATGCAAACAATAACCAAAAAAAGGGGGGACTAGCTATATTAATATCAGGCAAAATACACTTTAAATGAAAAACTGTTTTAAGAAATGAAGGTCACTATATAGTAATAAAAGGATAATCTATTAAGAAGAAAGAACAATCATAAACATTTATGAACCTAAACAGGGCTCTTAAACATGAGCAAACATCAGAAAAACTAAATGGAGAAATAGATGCCTCTACAATTATAGTGGGGGACATTAATACATAATTATCAGCATTAGACAGAACATCTCTACAGAGAATCAATAAAGAAACAAAGACTTTGAATAATACATTAGAAGCTGTGGATTTAATAGACATAAAGAGAATATTACATGACAGATATAGGCCATTTTACATCATCATATAACATGCAGAACTGTGTGGGGGTGTGGTCTAAATGTGAACTATGGTCCATGCTTAGTGGCAAAGCCCCAAAATGTGTATATCTATTGCAGGTGATGTGCCACACTAATGAAGAATGTATATGTGGGAGGTCGTGGGGGGTGTGGAAGGTGGGGCATATGGGTGCCCCTATAATTTTTGTGTAGCATTTGTGTAGTCTATGTATCTTTTAAAAATAAATAAATTTTTTAAAAAAGAAGATATCATCTTCAAGTCATACTACATGATAATACGAGAGAAAGGAATAGTTACCAGAAGAAGGAGGTTGTTGGTTGGAGCAGACAGCATAGTAAATGTTGACTAAAAGGGTTTAGCAGTTTGAGATTATTTATAAATCCCAAAAACAGAGATTATGTTTGTAAACTTATCTATTACTTTGGCTGTGATACCCTTTGAATGCATTAGATTCAGCTGACATGCCTTGATTAAATTACCTGTTAAGATTAGGGCTTTGATTCAACCACATCAGTAGGGCATGACTCATCTTGAGTCCCCACCCCCTTGGTGGGCTAATATAAATTGACACTCACTCAAGAAAACACACAGAAGGGAAGAGAACTTGGTCATTTCAGTCCTGCCATGTGACACAAAGAAGTTTCAAACAGCTAAAGCCCTGGAAAGAGTGATTTCATTCACCTGCTAGTTTGCAGTGGAAGAGAACAGAGCAGCTGAGCAGCTGAGAGACTGATATAAGGAAGCCCTGAGAGAACAGTGGAGATTGCCCACCATTTTGCTTCAACACGTGACAGCTGACTTTGGTGAGAAAGTATCTCTTATAGTACCTGGAATTGGACTTTCCATGGCCTTCAGACTGTAAGCTTTTACCCCAAATAAATACCCTTTATAAAAGCAAAAAAAAAAAAAAAAAAAAAAAAAAAAAAAAAAAAAAAAAAAAAAAAAAAAAAAAAAAAGAGAGAGACTATTACACCCAAATGCATCCAGATATACATTCCTCTTAAGTGCACATGGATCAATTCTCAAGGATAGATAACATACCATGCCCTATAACAACTCTCAATGAATTCAGAAAGATTGAAATTATACAAAATACTTTCTCTGACTACAATGAAATGAAGCTGGAAATCAGTAAGGGACAAAGAACATTAGGTACAAAGATATGGAGTTAAACAACACACTCTTAGACAATTAGTGGGTCAAGGAGGAAATTGAAAAAGGAATCAGTAACTACCTAGAAACTAAAGGAAATGACAACAAAATATATCAAAATCTACGGGTTGCATCAAAACCTGTACTTAGAGGGAAATTCATGGTCATAAATGCCAATATTGAAAAAGAAGAAAGAGCTAAAATCAAAGACCTAACTACATATCTGGTGGAATTACAAAAAGTACGACAAATTAAACCCAAAGGAAGTATAAAGAAGGAAATAACAAAGATTAGAGCAGAGCTAAATGAAATTGAAAATAAGAAAGCACTAGAAAAAATAAAACCAAAAGCTAGTTCTATGAGAAGATTAATAAAATTGACAAACCCTTAGGTAGACTAACAATGAAATAAAGAGAGAAGATGCAAATACAGAAAATAAGAAATAAGGAAGGGAATATCACCACAGACACCACAGAATTTTTTAAAGAGTATCATAAGAGGATACTTTGAAAAATTGTATGCCAACAGGATGGATAATTTAGAGGGAATGGACAAATTCCTAGAAACCCAGAAGCAGCCTACATTGATGAAAGAAGAAATAGGTGAACTCAACAGACCAGTCACAATTAGCGAGATTTATTTGAATGTAAGGACATGAACAGATATATGCACACCAATGTTCATAGCAGCATTATCCACTACTGCCAAAAGTTGGAGACAACCCAAATGCCCATCAACAGATGAATGGATAAGCAAACTCTGGTATATACACATACAATGTAATATTACTCTGCTTTAAGACAGAATGCAGTATTAACACATGGGATAACATGGATGAACCTTGAAGATCTTATATTGGGTAAAGGAATCCAGGCAATGATGGACAGATATTACATGACCTTACTGACATGAATTAAGCAAATTGAGCAGACTCACAAAGCTAGAGTATGGAAGATAGGTTTACAGACAGAAAGGGAATAGAGGGTAGTGAGCCAATACCCATATGGGCAAAATCTATGATAAGGTGGAAGGGTGTAGTTGCGCAGTGGATGGGCATGACAATGTTGCTGTGATGCTATTGGCTTGGGTGGTGATGGTCTGTGAGGACTGTAGGGTGGGGGCGGTTGCACTGTGCACAGAACTAGGGGGAGGGATGTGGGAGGGAGTTGAGCTGTGGGGATTTGCAGGTATGTAGTATAAACTACAATGTTGGGAAGGCTTTTTGGCTAATATGGTAGGGGAGGGTTACTGTTTTAGGGTGTTAGATGTGGGAAGCATGTGGGACAGGGTGCACCTGGGGCAGGTTTCTATGGAGTATGTGAGTGATTATCCTGTCATAGTTCATTGTATCAGGGGGTGGATACCCACACAATGAAAGATAAGGTTTTTGACTCCCATCTGGGGAGTACTGCTATGTTCTCAAATAGTGAGGCAGGAGTCTCTCAAGAGCATAGGCAGTGCCTAATAGGGGAACCCAGGCCAGAATGGCAAGCTGTCAATGTTGTTGCAAATAATTATGAATCTGGTACTTCAAGGATTGAAGTTTGGTGGTTGCCATGGGTGATGAGGGGAGGGGGGAGGAATAGAATAGAAGGAACATAGGGCATTTTGGTAGCATTGGAATTGTTTTGTATCATCTTGCAATGATGGATACAGGCCATGTTAAATTTCATCAAAATATATAAGAGTATGCTCCAAAATGTAAACCATAATGTAAATTATTGACCATGTTTAGTAGCAATGCTTCAATATTTGTATATCAATTGTAACAGGTGTACCACCCATATGTAAAATATTATTAATAGGGGAAAAGAGGGAAGATGTTAGGTATATGGAAATTGCCTATAGTCTCTATGTGACTTCTGTTGCCTAAAGCTTCTTTGAAGAAAGTGAAAAAAAATAAGACACTGGGAGAATAAATGGAAGAAAATATCACTGTACATAAAAAACAACAGATCTTACAGTGATGAAAAACATAATGCCAAACTTTTAAAATTTTATCAATTTTTAATTTTTTTTGCCATTTGAAACTATCATTATTTTATTTTCTTATTTATTGTTATGTTGTTGGCTTCATTTTTGAAGAAGTTTTGGATCACAGAAGGATTACAACTGTGGCAGGGGAGGACCACTGGTGCAGTGTCAGTGATGTGGGATGCATGGGAGGAAGTTCACCTGGGGCATACCTATAAGGCATATGAATGTGTTCCAATGTTCACGGGGCATTGTCAAATGGGTTATGGTCCACACAATAACTCAAACAATATCCAATTCCTATCCTGGGGAGTTTTGCCACATTCTCTAATGGGGCAGCAAGAATCCCCCAAGTACAGGGGCACTGACTACTGAAGTAGGATGGACCATTGATGAGCACTTGATATGGATGACTAAACTTACGAACCTTTTCTTTTGAAACTGAAACTTAGCCTAGTATTATAGGGTGCCTGAGTTACCTCCTGAGAGCCTCGTTGCTCAAATGTAGCCTCTGTCTAAGCCAAACAGCATATAAATGCACTATCTTCCTCTCAGCATGGGACATGACTCCTGGGGATAAGCCTCCCTGGCACCAAGGGATTACTCTCAAGCACCAACTAACAATGCAACTCAAAAAAGATCTTGAGCAAAAGGAGTAAATTGTAAATACAAATTTTTATAACAACAAAAATAGGTAGACCATTCTTTCACATCATATACATAAATAAAGTAAAAAATGTATGGTTCCATTTACTTAAAATATAAATATGAATCAATTTATAAAAACAAAGTTAGATTAGTAATTTAGAGCTGTGACAGGATAGAGGGATTGTGAGGTGCCTGCTATGGGGTGTGGAGTTTTTCTTTATGGAGTAATAAAATTGTTCTAAAACTATTTTGGTTATAAAGACACAACATTTTGAATATACTAAGACCCACTGATTATACAGTTAGGATAGATTGTATGGTGTCTATATCTCAATTAAACTTCTTTAAAATAAATAAATATGGAAGAATAGCCAAAAAGAGCAACTATGTACGTCAGGGGAATCATATAGAGATTGAGAGGTGGTGAGTTTGTTTTTCTGTTTTTTTTTAATTACTGAAATAATTAAAATATTCTAATAATGATTGAAGTGATGAATACACACCCATGTGATTATGCCAAATACCACTGACAATACACTTTGAATGGATTGTATGTTTTACTACTTTTTATCAATAAAATAGATTTAAAAAAAAACAACTGTAAAGTTTCCATATATTCATGCTTTGGATCATAATGTTTTAATAATTAATGTCAAGGACAGGATCTCCAAATGTCAACCATCAAAATAAAATTACCTATAGGCATGGAAGGTTTTGGAATCTATTAGATTGGAATGCATTTTCCCTGGATACTTCCTACTGGGAAATTAGTGATGGGCAGTGGGAATAATCTGGACCTCTGTCTGGCACAGTGAACTACTGTGTGCATGATTCTCACACCACTGATAAAGATTCTAGTCATGGAGATAATGTATTGTTTCCTCTAATATTAGAAACAAAGTGACCATATCTTTGTTCTTCAGATATTTAATCACTGATCCAGGAAAGCCAACCAGAGAATTACATTCATTTATGTGGGAAAGACTCCAAAATCACAGAATTCACACATTCTCCTATCCCCAAACTTATGAAATTTCCAATTGATATCCACAAAATCAGCCAGATACTCAATTATTTTCCCAAACCCCTCAAACAATATCCATCACAGAAACAAAATTACTATTGCACACAATCTCCTCAATCTCTGAATAAATGATTTTCTATGATTTTTCATTTCATTCTCCACAAAGAATTTTCTGGAAATCCCTCAAGGGGTTTCATTCTCCTAATGAAGTCTCCTTCCTCTTACTTAGTGTTTTGTGGTTATTCATTAACTGAGTTTCCTTTAGCACACTAAGGCTTAGCTTTGACACAATGATAGCGCACAGTGATTACAGACCTAATGTTTCACTCTTTTGGAGTTCACTAATTTAAATGATCAACTAGGAATTAAGGCAATCCCACATTGAGTTCAGGTGTAGCATTGCACACAAGTGATTTCTCTGATTAGCTTAACAGTTAGAGTGGTAGAAGTGGCCTCTTCAATTCCATTATATTCACATTATGTGTTTTCTCACATAGCATATCATTTATCTCCTATGGGCTTTGCTACATAAATGACATGCATATGGATTCTCACCAGGATGAATGTTATTAGATTATCTGAATTAGCATGAATGACTACAGGAACTTCTGAACACATTAAAGACAGTGTTTTTTCAGAATATGAGTTCTCTGGTATGTTTAAAGATTAAATCTATGGCTGAAGACTCTTAAATAATGCTAAAGATTTATACTGTGGGTTGTTACATTTAAAATAAGTATATTGAATGATGACTTTCTCAAAATGGCTGATATTCATAGGAATTCTCTCCATGAGTAATCTCCTATTATCTAAGGCTAAAAAATTAAAGTTTCTCCATACATATATTATGATTTCTGTCCAGCATGAATTCTGTCATGTTGCCTGAGGACAAAAATACAGGTGAAAGGTTTCCTACATAGACAACATTCATGCAGTTTTTCTACAGTATGAGTTGTCATGGAGTTTAAGATTAGAAAATTGACTGTAGTTTTTCCCACATAAATGGCGTTTATAGGGTTTCCCTCCACTGTTTGTTCTCTTATGTCATTGAAGATAGGAATGTTGTCTGAAAGTTTTCCTACACTGATAAAATTCATAGGGTTTCTCTCCAGAGTGCATAATCTTGTGTCATCTAAGATTAGAATAATTACTGAATGCATTCCCACATAGATGACATTCATGAGCTTTTTCTCCAGTATGAATTCTCTCATGATATTTCAGGGAAGAATAATTACTAAAGGCTTTCCCACAAAGATGACATTCATAGGGTTTCTCTCCAGTGTGAGTTCTCTCATGTCGTTTAAGGGAAGAGGATGTAGTGAAGGCTTTCCCACAAAGATGGCATTCATGGGGTTTCTCTCCAGTGTGAGTTCTCTCATGTTGTTTTAGGGAAGAGGATTGACTGAAGGCTTTCCCACAGAGATGACATTCATGGGCTTTCTCTCCAGTGTGAGTTCTCTCATGATATTTAAGGGAAGAATAATGACTAAAGGCTTTCCCACAAAGGTGACATTCATAGGGTTTCTCTCCAGTGTGAGTTCTCTGATGTTTTTTAAGAGAAGAGGACTGACTGAAGGCTTTCCCACAAAAATGACAGTCATAGGGTTTCTCTCCAGTGTGAGATCTCTCATGATCTTTAAGATGAGTATATTTACTGAAGGCTTTCCCACATAGATGGCATTCATAGGGTTTCTCTCCAGTGTGAGTTCTCTCATGTCGTTTAAGGGAAGAGGATGTAGTGAAGGCTTTCCCACAAAGATGGCATTCATGGGGCTTCTCTCCAGTGTGAATTCTCTCATGTTGTTTTAGGGAAGAGGATTGACTGAAGGCTTTCCCACAGAGATGACATTCATATGGTCTCTCTCCAGTGTGAGTTCTCTGATGTTTTTTTAGGGAAGAGTAGTGACTGAAGGCTTTCCCACAAAGATGACATTCATAGGGTTTCTCTCCAGTGTGAGATCTCTCATGCTCTTTAAGATGAGCATATTGACTGAAGGCTTTCCCACATAGATGACATTCTTGGACTTTTTCTCCAGTGTGGGTTCTCTCATGGTATTTAAGGGAAGAATAATGAATAAAGGCTTTCCCACAAAGATGGCATTCATGGGGTTTCTCTCCAGTGTGACATCTTTCATGCTGTTTAAGGGAAGAGGATGTAGTGAAGGCTTTCCCACAAAGATGGCATTCATGGGATTTCCCTCCAGTTGAAGTTCTCTCATGCTGTTGAAGATGGGAATGTCGACTGAAAACTTTCCTGCATAGGTGAAATTCATGGAGCTTCTCACCAATGGGAATTCCATTGTATTGTCTGAGGTCAGAGCATTGTATACAATTTTTAGCACTTTGGTAACATTCATATGATTTACCTCTAGGGTGAATATACTTATCTTGATTAAAAGACGAATGATCACTGAGGACTGTTAGAAGTGGCTTCCTGAAGTATGATTTCTTTGTCATGAGAATTAATGCATGTTGGTTCACTGTGGATGTGTGACATGAATCTTCTTGCAAATAATTATATTTAAAGGAATTCTTTTCAGTGTGAGATCTCTGCTGTGG
>PVKH010039422.1:0-11190 GCA_004027955.1 Chaetophractus vellerosus | reverse complement strand
AGCTGAAAAGCACTGGCATTATGTGGATCTACTCCTTTGACCTATTGATGGGGAAAGAGTAGGGAACAAAGCAAGATTTCCACCTAGGAATGCCTGACACATAATGGGTACTAAATAAATATTTGTTGAATAAATATAAAAGTGAACAGCATTAAAGGTGCAGTGACTTTTTTGGAAGTAATTCTTGGACACTTTTTTTCCAATTTTGTCCATAACAATTAGTCGGTTTAATTTTTTCTCCTTAATTTAAATTTAGATATTTCTCTTTTTATAGAAAATAACATATTTCATCCAGACTTTTAAATTTTAACATATATTAACTTCACAATTAACTCACTTCCATGAGAAAGTTAAAGGTCAGCAATAGCTGTTTTGCTGTTGTCTTTGATTAAAGAACTATTTGAGGGGAGGTGAATGTGGCTCAGGTGATTGGGCTCCTATCTACCATATGGGAGGCCCTGGGTTTGATTTAGGGACCTCCTGGTAAAGTTATGCCTGCCTGTGCGGCGGGGAGAGCTGGGGCAGCAAGATGACCCAACAAAGAGAGACAGTCAGACTCAGAGAGACGCGCAGCGAATGGATACAGTGGGCACAAGCAGCGGGGGGAAGGGAAGGATAATAAATAAAGAACTCTTTGAAATTTTCCCCATTCCCCTTTTTCTTCATTTCTAAGAAGTAAGGTCCTTAATTTAAAATTTTCTTACTAATTTCTAGCTCTATTTAACTATGGCCAGAGAACTCGGCCTATATGCTTTTTGCTTTATTGAGATTATTTTCATGATCAGTAATTATAAATATTCCAAGAGTACAATAAAGAGGCTATATTCTCATGGGATATAAGGTTCAATTGATAACTAGTAGGCCATTTAATTATATTTGCAGACTGAGGCTTCACTTTCTCAGCTTTTCTTTTGCCTGCATGATCTAACCATGACATGAGTAAGTGGGTAGATTATGGATGATAGCTGAGTGAAAGAATGAATGTAATAGAAGGAATGGACTAATGTATATATGAACAAAAAAAATGTCAAAGTGTAGAAATGCAATTATAAACAAATGTTTATTGATAGGAACATTTTAAAGGCTATGTTTAATAATGTAACTTCCTAATATAGAATGAAATCACTAATATTAAAACATGTAATCCTGATACAATAAATACGATAAATAGTAGCTTTTAAATTTATAAAAATAAAACATGACAGCAATTGATAATAGTTTTTTAAATCAAATTAAAATATACATACCTGTTATGGAATGTTAAAAGAAGGCAATATGATTTAAATTCTGGCTCCATCACCTACTAGTTGTGTGTGGCTTTGGGTGAGCCAATAAATCTCTTCAGATTGTTTATTCATCTCTAAAAGAGGGTGTGCAGGTTGTTATGATAACGTTAATGAAGTCCCTAACACTTAAGAGGCTCCTAATGAGTTGGAGCTCTTATTATTCAAAGTTAATCCTTTATTAAGATATATATGAAATTAATCATGTTCTATCTTCAAATATTATAAAGAGATAAAAATCAGTATATGACATTTCCTTTGGGGAAAGACCTATCTACTGAAGTTATTGTTTTTGACATCTTAAAATAAAATTAAAATTTGCAGCATGTACATGGTAGCATTAAGTATCTTATGATATTCAGATTAGCAGAATTATATAAGTCCTGTATTTATTGTTATTTTTAAGTAAAATCATACATTGGTAGAGTATTCATTTAGCTGTCAAAACTCAGAGTCAATAAAAATACAATCACCAGTTTTACCTAGAAAAAAATGTAACATGAAAGACAAAGGAAAACCTGATACTTCAATAAAGCAGAGGTATAAGCTCATGTGAAAAAATATAACTCTAATTACCACTGGGTTCTTACCTTTGGTTGTTTAGGTAATATTTCTGTGTCTTCTGGAAATGGAAGTCAGTGGCATATCATAAACAAACAGGAATATACTGTAAATCTTGACATTATCAAAATCCAAGTCCTATTTTTTTAAGTAATAAATGTGCTCATCTTCTCCCCTCCTCTTTCCTTAAACACGCACAATTGGCTAGTTTTCTTAATCATCCCCGGGGAAAGAAACTTCTCTGGCATTGACGGAGGAGGATTGTCATGAGTCAGTATTGGATTTGCGGATTTATCAACAGATGAAAATAACGGCAACCAAATAACCATTATCCTCTGCTTGAGCCTGAACTTATTAATATGCATGAGAGCTAAGGGTAAAAGGGGGTTTCTCAAAGCTATACCTCCAAACACATTTGAAAGTAGTTAGCCGAAAGAAATATTGCCTGATGAACTTTCTTCAACTTATGCTGTCAAACTTTACCTAGGGGTACAATCTTGAAAGAATTGTCTAGGTTTTTTTCAAAATATGGTTGTTTTTGGTACAGTGCAATCATATTTAAAAATGATTAAAATATAAACAAGGTGTGCTTATTCATTTTTATTTTTTATTTTGTGGTAGAATGTATAAATATTTGAAATATATCTGGTCAACAAATAAAATAGGATGTGGTTGAGCTTGTATGGAAGAGAAATTCATTCTTTGAATGTGCAAAAGGCATCAAGATATGTCAGTTAGTGTTTAAATGTTACTCTAATGACCTAAAAGTAAATTTCTCTATGAATTTTTATGCAAAATATAGCATACTACATGCTTATATAACTTTTGTTTGTGGCTGAAAATCAGAATGGCATGTAATAACTTCTGTCTCCATTTAGCAAAATTGCCTTCATCTCTATCTGCCCTTAAAATACATGATTCTTTCTCCAGTATTGGCCATACTTGTCCTGCTGAATGATTAACCATTGAACAGCTGAGATAACATTGCCTGCCTCAGTTAAATGGCTGCAGCAGCCAGTGGGGCTGGGAGGCTCTCAAAAGAAGAGATACCCCAAGATGCTTTGCAAAGGAAATTAGAGAAGTATAATGTACCTGTTCAACAGCACCTTTTTCAATTTTTCATAGCTCAATCAATATTTTACCAAATATGCCATTTTGATTTAACTTCTTGAATTCCTGTACTTAAACGCCTACTCCTTATGCTCTAGTATGCAAGTTTTTGATAAACCCATTCTTGTAATAAACTTCCCCCAAAACTAATCAGTGCAGTCACTTATGCCACAATTTAGCTTTATGCTAAAGTGTTATTGTGTCAATCCCTTTATATTAATGTTCCTCTTTAAGTAGAGCTATCTAATCTACTTAGGAAAATAAGTCTCTTGCCTTGAACAACCTGACAGTATCTTAAACCTATCTCTATGAAATTATTCATTTTAAATATTCTGAAAAGCATGAAGCAGGAATAAGTATTAAAATCACAGGTATAAAGTAAAATAATGAATAGACACAAAAGAAAAAATCTCAAGAGGGGAAGGAACTTGGCTTTTCTTACAGCTAAATAAATGTTTTAAATCCTAAAGCAATCTTCCAAAATAGATACTTTGCTTCATTTTATACATTTTACATAGGAGGAAAGGATAGAAGATTAAGTAACTTGCCCAGGGTCAAAATGTGGCAGAGCTGAGATGGATAGGGTTGCCAGATTTTGCAAATAAAAACATAGCATAAGTGTGCCCCAAATATTGCATGAGACAAACTTATACTAAAAAAATTTGTTGTTTATCTGAAATTCAAATTTAATTGGGTGATGGGAATTTTATCTGGAACCCTAAACCTAGCTAGGCCTATCTGACTCCAGAACAAAACACTGCCTTTGCTGTCTGAAAGGTAAGAACGTAAAAACCAGTTTAGGTCACCCAAATTGAGCAATGTGCCTCTAACATTGACAGCAAAGAATACCAAGCTTTGGAATAACATGCCTGAGCTTGAATCTCAGCTCCACCATCCATTAGCTTTGGGATTTGAAGCATGGTAGTGAAATTTCTGGGCTTCTGTTTCACTTCCCATGGAAAGGGTATGATAATACCTTGCAGATTTTTGTGGGAGTTAATTGAGATAAAGTAATGTGAAAAATTTATTGCATTTCCTAGAGCATACTGAACACTTGATAAGTGGATATTATAGTAATTATAACTTTTAAAAGTTCAACTTTATTTTACAATAACTAGTCACATTGTATTAAATTTGCCTGGTTTCTTTTAAAAGTTGAAAATGTATTTTCTGGTTAAGAAATGTGTTAGGCTCATTGAGAACAATTTTCCTCTGGTTGTAGCTCATACACTGATGATGTAAACAAAAAATACATATACCTGAGAAATAAAACAAGATGACAAGATTGGGAATTTGCTTCCATATGTAGCCATGGAATCTTCATTTGCTC
Organism: Chaetophractus vellerosus; assembly: GCA_004027955.1. Lineage (NCBI taxonomy): Eukaryota > Metazoa > Chordata > Mammalia > Cingulata > Chlamyphoridae > Chaetophractus > Chaetophractus vellerosus. Next base: position 6,906 of record PVKH010039422.1, on the reverse strand, counting down.
ATGGTTTGCTTGTCATTTAAACTTCTTTCAATGATTTTAATGAGTTATATAAAACAGTAGAAGCAATAATTCTAGGAAACCTTTCTACCTCCTGCCAATTTAATTCTTATTGGGCATCATGAAACTCCACTGAACTTATTATAAAACAGCTCCTCCCCAATGAATGATACACACAAAAAAACTTACATATTCAGAATGACTCATTTGTCAGAATGACTCCCTATCCCAGTTTTCACACTTCCAATCATGCACATTTCTCCCTCCAAAACTATAATTAAGGATGAATTGAATTTTATTGTTTCTTGGGATAATGCTTATTAGTTGTGTGCTCTTGAGAAAAGTACTTAATCTTTCTGAGCTTCAATTTTCTTATCTATAAAATGGAAACACAATACCTATCTCATAAGGTTCTTATGAAAATGAATGCAGCAAGATTATACTAGATCACACATTGTATGGAAAAAGACACTTAACAAATGTCCTTTCTCTTCCTTTCCCGTCCCTCTAAGTTCTTGAACAGCACCTAAATTGGAGCTTTGCAGCCTATTGCTTAGATATCACCTGTACCCACTATGTTGTATTGGGCCTGTTGATAATCAGGTATATGTGGCTATTAAGCAACTATCTGTATGTGAAGATACAGAGCCAGTATTAATAACTTGTTTCTAAATAATTTCTTACATAATTCTAGCAAAATGATACATTTCAATGTTTTAATGAAAATCTGTGTTTTATGTCTGCAGAGTGCTTAACAATGTTAAATAATATTCTTTCATAAAGGCATAAAACTAGTTCAAGTGTTTGTTCATTCATTCAGCACATAATTACTGAGAATCTACAATGTGCTGGGCACTATTCTAAGCACTAGGGATACACGGGAGCAAAAGCCCTATAGAGGAGGGAGACAGACCAGAAAAGAGATGTTTACAGTACAGTGAGATTAAGACCTGCGGGAACACACACAAAGGAGCCCTAACCAAGGTTTGGGGAGGAAAGGGACTGGAAGTCTTCAAGGGAAAACACTGTCTTTTGCTGAAACTGAAGGTAAGTAGGGGTTTTATTTTCATATCTAGAACATACCTGCTAGGATGTTTTTCCTATTTACCCAAATTTAAAAGGGCAACAGTGATTGACGTTATTTTGTTTTCCCCTCCAAAGTGTGATAGGCTTGGCACAGACTACCTAGCCCTGGATTTCTTTTCCTCCAGGCTGCAGTAACCTTGACTGAGAGAAAGAACATAGCCACATTGGATTATCTGTTTAGTAGGCTATTTTTAATCTGGTTCCCTGCCTTGCTTTGTCAGCTGCCTCCAAATCTTTATAATCCTATTAGAACTACCTCTTACTATAAATGCTTATTTGCATGACATTGACTCTTTTGTGTTTTCATTTAGAAAATTATGTAATTTGAGGGATTCTGGCTCTTAAACTATTAAATTTTTAATACTCTGTCTTCCAATATTCCAAGGCCTTTAGCCAGAAAGTCAATGATATTTTCCGCACATTTATAACCATAATAATTACATTTAATGTAATTAATTATTAATATCTAAATCTGCTGTAACAATTATAAACTCCAGGAGGGTAGGAACTGTGTCTATATTGTTTATTACGGTATCTCTAGTGTCTAATCCAATGCTATGCGTATGGTCATTCATTTATCAAATATTTATTAAGTGCACTCTCTTCTAAGTACTGCAGATACAACTGTGAAGGAAATTATGCCCCTACCTGTATATTCTAATGGGGTGTGAAAGACAATAAACAAAGTAGTAAACATATAAGAAGTCAATGGTAATTAGTGATATGATAAAGAAAAAGAAAGCAGGGTAAGGGAATAGAGAATGATGGAGACTCAGGAGGGACTGTTTTTGATGGGGTAGTCAAGGAAAGCCTTATTCAGCAGGGGCCTGAATATAATGAAAAAGCTAGTCATACTCACCAACAGGGGAGAGCCTGCCAGACAAGAAAACACCAGGTGCCAAGCCCAAAGACAGGATTGCACTTGGAATGTTTAAGAACTAGCAATGAGGCCAATATGGTTAAGATAGAGGAAGCAAGGGGAAGAATGGTAGGAGTTAAGGTCTGAGAAGACAAATCATGTAGGGTCTTATAGGCCAAGATAAGAACTTTGGCAGTTATCTTGAAGTGAGATGGAAGCCATTGATGAAGCAGAGGAAAGGTGTCATCCAACACATGTTAAAAGACTCACTCCAGCTATGGTGTGGAAAATAGACTATCGTTGTGTGGGGCAATTGAGAGAGCAGGGAGACAAGTTAGGAGATTATTATAAAAATTCAGTGAGAGATGACAGGTAGAAGTGGAATTGATGAGAAGGGGTTAGATTCTAGACATCTTTTTAAGGTAGAGACCATAAGATATGATGTCTAATTTAGATGTGTGGTGGTTTGAAGCTCTATGTACCTCAGAAAAGCATGTTCTTAATTTTAATCCATTCCCGGGGTGTGATCCCATTGTAAGTTAGACCTTTTGATGAGAGTACTTCAATTAAAGTGTGTCCCACCTCAGTCAGGATGGGTCTTAATCCTATTACTGGAGTCTTTTATAAGAGAATGAAATTCAGACAAGAAGAGAGAAAACCACAGGAAGTAAGTAACTGAAACAGAAACTGGAAGAGAACAGAGAAGCCAGAAAGGCTGCCATGTGCCTTGCCATGTGACAAAGGATCGCTGATAGCCAGTCCCAGAACGCCACAGTCTTCAGGGAGAAAGCATGGCCTTGATGATGCCTTGATTTAGACATTTTCCCAGCCTCAGCATATCCAAGAATCTTAATAATCCCATGGAATAAATACCAAGAAAACCATACCACAGCAAATAAAAACAAAATTACACTGAAAATAGGTGGCAAAAAGAAAAATTTAATGAAGCCAGAATGAAGATGGTGTTCCACAAAGAGATGGGAAAATGAGGGGTGATATAAGGGGTAACAAGGACATTCCATAGGGTATAAGAACAGAGTTCCTGCTAGGGTCCCATGACAGTGCACATGATGTTTTCACTATGCTTGTAGGAAGTGACATTTACTGCTTTAGGAAGATTATAGTTTATGATACCATCTATGCATTCTCTCCCCTCTGGGGAGGGTTGTTAACCTTTAATTTATGTCTAGGTCACACAGGTGGCTGCATGCTGAGGACTTAGAAGTACCTGGGTCCCCACAATCCACCCCCACGGAGCAGCCTACATTGACCACAGGACAAACATTACATCCATATTCCACAGCAATGGTATAAAAGACAACAGCTAAAACCATTACATGTCTTTCAGTGACCATTGCTGTTCCACTTGGCACAAAAACGGCCAATGGATAGAACCACCAGGGGCCATGCTTTACTCTATATCTAGCCTTGATGGTAAAATTACACAACTCAGAGGGTAACCACCCCATATCAGGGATTTCCTCTTGTCATTCCATGCAGACAAGGGTGATGTGATCTAGGGTGACAGACACATCCACTAACCATCCTAAACCATTATATATAGCATATCTTAATAAAGGCCTGGGTTTATTCATCTATTCCCTTACAAGGGAAAAAAAACTAGTCTCATTGAAAGATGGCAGCTGAATCTCAGTTTTAAATGAGAAGGTCTTGTTCCAAACTTGTCAATGGGCCATATTCTGCCATGCCAGCAAGGTGTTCCACACCATCCAAATTGCAGGAGTTATGGTCCAAGGAAGACCAGTAACACCTGAGGATGGTAAGTCTGTGCAAACCCAACATTGGGTTCAGTTGTGTGCATGGGTTACTGCTGAAGCCCACTGTAGAAAGGTTTTGGCTAGGGCACTATGGGCAAAAAGAAAGATGTTTATGGGGAACAATAAGGGGCAAATTGTGCTGGTCTAACAGTATACAAGCAATATTTCCATTAGTAGATAGCAATGTACCAGGTAGGGGAGTCCTATGAGGAGGCTTCCAATACCATACACTTTTCCTTTCTAAATTCTCTGAGTTTTCTACAGTGACCTCAAAAACTAGTTTAGACATAAGAGTACACACAGACACAATAGGAACACACTATTTGTTGTCCTGATTGGTTGTCTTTCTAACTTCACCTGTCAGCTTTCAGGGAAACAATGCGGAGGCCTTTCTGTTTGGAGTTATCCAAGACTTCTTTTGAGTCCAGGACTTTCAAACTGGACCTAGTGACCAGGGTCTTTGGCGGGCTTTATTCTGACCAGCCACCTTCCCTGTTTCCTATACTAACCTGCCTCAACTCTCCCCTCAGAGAATTTACACCCTAATTCTTAAGGGGTAGCTGAAGGGCAATGGTCATTCTTCTGTAGCTGCTTCCTGCTGGTTAGGGGCAGTAGGTCCCTGCCTCATGGGGTGTGAAACTTCTGGCTATTTTATTGAGGCTGAGGAGAGGCCAGTCCAGCACCCTGATTGGAACCAGATGAAATCCCTGCATGACTAATAAATATCTTGTTCTTGCAGGTGTTGATTCTGGAAGAAATAGGCTTTGTTAGAATTTTGATGATACAGTTAACTCTAGGGTGAGATTGTGGTAGACCTGCTGGGTTTGGTATAAACTGCCACCCCCACCAGTGGTGGTTATGCCTAGGACAGCTAGGAGAGGTATGAGAAGAGGTACTGCCCTAGACATAAACTCACAAAGACAATATAGGTAACAACAAGATAAGCATATGGCAAGCAAAATAAAGACAATACTTAGAGAACTATTCCTTTATCTTATAGGCACATTTATTAATTACTTAGAAAATGAATTAAGTTTACCAAGACTTTTAACACATTCAATATCTCTCTGCATATAATATAGAAGAGATATTATCATATTCATCAGGTACAGCATTTAATGCTAGTCAAAGCATTAATCAATGCACAAGTTCCTCTTTGGCTATAGTTAATAGATCTAAGCTCCAGATTTTCAATACCATATATATTATATCTCCATGGGAGCAGGCCATAATGTCAACTGTGTCTGTTTAGGTTCTACTCACATTACTCTGGTAATTATTGCTCCACTTGGTATATCCTTCATACAGCCAGCATGCTGTAGCACCATTGGCCCTTGGAGGGAAGCTCCAATGTTTCACTGGCCTGGTGCATAGTGCCCTTTGGTGTTATGAAACAAAGCCAGTTTGGAGGCAATGTAAATCTGGCCATACCGAGCCATCACTAGCTGCTGCAGGAGTCTGAAACTGCAATATACTTTCCATCCACTTCAGGAGACATGTCTAGAAATGTAGCAGATTCTTTTATTATTTTAGGGGTTGCGGTGGGCAAGGTAGCCAATAACTCAAATGGAGAGGCACCATGCAAGGTGCTGGAGGCCTGGTTTTAATGTGCAAGAGAGGTGGACAATACTGAAATCTATCTCTTAATTTTTATACATTTTCTAAATACTTTCAATGCAGTTTATAACATATTAAATTAACTTAACTATTTTTAGTACATAACTTTTTAACGTTTATACCTTTACCAAGATTACATTAATTATCAGGTATTTTACTTTAGCAGTATAGGAAAAACTACTTTCTTCTTATTTTATGAAATCCTAAGATTCCCAATGGAATCAAGATTATCTTCCCCCACCACCACTTTAATATGCAGTTTGAGGTGGCCTCTGACAGGTTTCCCTGTTATGAAGTTACTTTTTGTTATTAATATCAGTTCAGGCTTTTATTTAATAATGGCTTCCTGGAACTAGCCATTTAAATACTTCAGTTTAGACCAGGGATTCTTAACAAGGGGTCCATGAGCTTGAATTGAATCAAAAAAACATTATTCTTGTGGGGATGTGTTGGTGCGAGTATGATATATTTATTAAATAACACACAGTATAGTGTGGACTTAGTAAGGGATCTGTCGTTTTCGCCTGACTAGTAAGGGGGTCCATGGAACAAAAAAGGTTATGAACCCCTGGTTTAGGCAATGCTTTTACAAGCTTCTTATAATTAACCATAATTTACTTTTGTTATTGATATCAATTCAGGTTTCTATTTAATAATGGTTTCCTGGAATTAGTCATTTAAATATTTCAGTATAGAAAATGCTTTTGTAAACTTCCTATAACCACATAGACTACAGTTACTTCATCTCAAGACAATTTTCACCTTGACAAAACACATCCCTGTACTTAATGCTACCTTCTACAGTACCTTCTACAACATTCAAACCTTGTCTTACATATTTCCTCCCTGCTTTTATGAAAAAACCAGCCATCATATCTCAGGACGAAACACATTGCCTTAAACAAATAACAAATTTCAGTCAGCATTGACTATGTATTATCTTCCACAAACCTTTTACTTCTTTCTATATCCATTTAAGTCTTATATCCCTCATTCTGTTCTGTGAAGGAAAAAAACTATTCATTTCAATCTAAGTAAAAATAATTTTTTAAAAAGAGATTTTTAATAATTTCATTAAACAGAAACTTACAACTTTCATCATCTTAAAGATTTAATACATAAAATGTTAATTTATTTCATTAATATCCTATAAACCTGGGGAGATTAAACCCAAGCTAAATAAAATTGGAGCAATTATAGTTTATGCAAGAGTATTCTTTTTTCATTCCTTCACAGGAGGCTAACACTTTTTTTCTTAATAAAAGTCTAGAATTGTGAATAACCTTAAAAGCAAGGTTTTTAAGGTTATTCACTGCCAAATTGTAGAATATACTATAATTGTTTAATTTCTTTAATCATAATTTAGAAAAATCTTTCCATAGTGTTCAAGGACTTTTTCTTTACTTACTGAAATTTGGCCATCGGATTTGAGTGGGATGGCGACCCTCTACTCAAAATAAAAGTTCTAAAGACAGAGAGTTGGACTAGAGGCAGCAGTAATTTCTTTTTTTCTCATGAGAAAGGGCACACACCCAGGCTAATGGAAGTGGGGTAAGTGTGTGCGCTCAG
>PVKH010039421.1:0-11189 GCA_004027955.1 Chaetophractus vellerosus | reverse complement strand
CATGCCCGTGGGGGCTCAGCCCTGCCCGTGGTGGCTTTTTGCCTTGCCCACGGCGGCTCCGGCCCGCCCACGGCGGCTTGCCTTTCTCAAGGCCGTCTGCCCGCTCGGAGAGGTCCCCGGGAACCGAACCCGGGCCCGGGGCCTCCCATGTGGTACACCGGCGAGCTCTTTATCCACTGAGCTATCTAGCCGGGCCTACCCAGGTGGCTTCTTGCCTGAGTCTCCCACATGTCAATCATATCCAGGACCCACTATCCCCCAGGCAGGAGGCTTAGGCTCTTGCATCACCTCGAGTCGCAGCAGACCCCTTCCTCCTTCCACACGATCCTAGCCTGTATCTCTGTCCTTCTGCATTGATTCCAACTCTGCAGTCTAAACCCCTAGCGTGCTCTGGATTCTCTGGTCAGGAGCTCCGCCTGTGTGTTTGTACTTCCCAGAGCTGACCTTTATGCCACCAGGTTCTGAACTTGTTCTTTGGGCACTGTCTGGCTACCCCTGCAGTGCCTCTCTAAAGCCAGGAAGACTGAGATGTGCCTCTAAAGACTCTTATTTAGTCCAGTGTGATTCAGACACACATTCAAACGAGGACCCCAAAGGAACTAACTGAAATGGCAAGAAGTCTGGAAGGCAGATCCTTAAAGTCATATTCAATGGTATGGTGGTGTTTGGCCGGGAAAAGAGACTGTTAAAGGAGAGACATGATATCTTTCTGCAAATATTTGTAACACCATCATATTGGACTAGAGCCAATGAGTAAATGACCCATGGAGATAAATTTGGGGTCAATAGAAGGAATTACTTTGGATTGTTTTAACACATTTGAGAATTAGCCTTGCCTTTAAGCAAGAACCATCTTTTATGTCCTTGTCATCTCTCCTAGGCCTCTCCCTGGGCACATCAGCAAGTCCTTGTGGATGGACTCCTTGGGTGGCACCTGGGAGGGACTGGGGTGACCTGCATGGAGAATGTCCACTGCCCAGAGCTGGAGCAAACTCCAGGACCTCAGGAGCCTGGAAGTAAGAAGCAAGCTGAACCTCTTGATCCCAGGGAGCTGAAATATTTCCTCACTGGGGGACAAAAGGAGAACCCACTGTACTAAATCAGCAGCCCCATCTTCATGACCTGGTGGGAAATGGGAGCCCAGGTTTCATAGTGGTAAATCTATCAAAACCAGATGGACATAGCTCACATCCTGTGGGCAATAAACATCCACAGGTGAAATTTTATGAGGTTTTAAAAGGAACTTTATGAGCTTTGAGGGAGCTTTCATATAAACTAAAAACCAGCCATGGAAAAACAATATAATGTGAACTGTAGAAAGCAATATCTGAAAGTCCTGTCACCACTACTGAACCAAAGAAACTGTGCAAGGGGAAAAGAAAGATATGCTAGACCAGGGGTTCTTAATCAGGGGCCCCTTGGGGATCGTGGAAAGATTTCAGGGGGTCCGTTAGCTTCAAATGAAAAAAATCAACTTATTATCTTTATTTTCTCTGACCTCTAACTGAAATCTAGCATCTCCTTCACTTATGAATGTATGCAATAAATTACAGTAGTGGTCATTTCCTATCACATTACAGTTATTGCATATCTCAGAAAATTGCTTACACTCATCCACACATTGAAATTACAGTAGTTGTTAGTCCCTACTCGAGCTGAGTGTCGTAAAACTATCTGCCACTTTAAAAATTAATTAATTAATTAATTTTTTAAAAAATGAAACTCTCTGCCACTACATTCTGAAAATGGGTCTGTGGTTTTCACCTGACTGGCAAAGGGGTCCATGGAACAAAAAAGGTTGAGAACCTCTGCGCTAGACTTTGCTATGACTCATGATATCTGGCCAGGTAGACTGTCTTATCAGCAAAATTTTTAGCTCTTTGAGAGTAAAGGCCATTAAAGTTCTCCTGTTTTCCACAGGACACTAGCACAATGTAGGCACACATGTTCACAGGCATAGACACCCACAAAATATTTCTTAGAGATGGAGGACAACCTTTGTGAGCACTTACCACAGGCCCATCGCTGTTCTGAGGGCTGTTCGTATCACAGATAGGAACCTTCAATCGTGAGTGTTAAGAAGCATTCCAAGGCCACATGACTAATAAATAGCAGAAGCTGGACTTGAATCCACGTCTATCTGTCCCTACAGCCTGTGTTCTTCCAACCCATCCATGATTCCCAAAATTTGGATTTCAGCAACCTATACAGTTTCATTAACACTTGGTAGAACCCTTATTGGTTGGCCAACATTTTACTGACAGGATTTTTTAAAGGGAGAGAAGTTATACTAACTGGTTGTAGAAGAGACAGGACTTGACCTCAGAATAAAGAAAATCTGAATAAATTGAGCTTTATTAAATATTCCGTTCTTTGGCTTGTGTGTGTGCACGCCCACATGTGTGCAGACCATGAAAATGGTGTCACTGACAGGAACCAACTGCCCTTTGGGACTGCTAATCTCTGCCACACTTTATCCCTTGCGAATTTGCTATGGAATGATGAACCTTATTTGCTCTTTTCCTTTCCATCCTCTGAAAAGACTTCAGTGAAACAGGTTCTTATCTGGGTCACAGATCTAGATGACTTGCTACATTTTGTTTAACTCTGTATCTATGGCTTAGTAAACTCTGGACTTTGCTATCATCTCCTCCTCCTCTCTCTTTAGAATAACAAGATTTCTCCACTTGGCAGACTCTGTCAACACAGGAACTGAAGAGGTTCCATCACTGACCCTCTTGGCCTAGATCCTCACTGTCAGAGGTTCTTCAAGGAATGAGGTGGGTGTTACCCGGCCTGGAGTTCTGGGGTTCAGGAGTCCCATTTTCCTGACCTAGCTCTCACACTGAATGACTTTGGGACGTGCCCTCTCTTTCTCTGGACCTCAGTTTTTTCATGTGCAAAATGCCTGGGAGTTGAGCCAAAACATCTCACAGGGTGCTTCCAACCCTGGCAACCTAACCCTCTCTTCCATCTGGCCGATTCTGCTCCTTCCACATCAGGGCCCCTCTTTTGTTTGAGGAAAACTGGAATTTGGGGATGGATTCAATGACAAGCTGGCTCTTGAAGAAGAAGATTCTGTAATATGATCATGCAGCTGTTTAGTGATTCTACATGAGTGTAGGATCACTTCAGGGTGGAATGTCAAAGTTTACCAGACACTATCTTGGACCAGTTCTCCTTTTTCCATGGGACCAAATCGTTATCCTCAAAAGCATGACTAACTGTGTACATCCCCCAGATGCCGGCAGGCCCTGCCTGGGAAGGGGAGGCCCGTGCTGGGGCTCCTCGTCCTCACTGGGTTTTCTCCATGGCTGGGGATCCACTGGAGGGCCTGGCGAGAAGCCAGGCTGTGCCCTGGGAAAAACGACTTGTCAAGTCACCAGCCTTACCCCAAGGAGGTGTTCTCACACCCACTTGTCCTTTCATCTATCTTTACAACAGTGAAACCAGCTACCCTAGAAGCCTACCTCACTGAGGGAAGTTTAAGTTACAGGGCCCAAATTTTTAAAAAATTCAAAAGACATCCTTGCCCTTTAATTTTAGGATCATCACGTCTGCACCCATCAGAACTGGGCTGTTTGGTTGCCATGCAGAGACAGAGAAGAAAAGGAGAAAGCAAGCAGGCTGGGTTGCATGCTGGGTGAGTCTGGATGTTTCACCTACAGATCAAAAGCCTCCTGAGCAGTTAACCTTCCACAAATAGGGCAGGTTTCGTAGAAGCAGGCACTGCCTGTTAATGCAGTGCTGTAATGAATGCACAGATTTCTGATAACTTCTATAAATATCCTGTAGATGACCTTTGGCCCCACTCTGGAGTCTTCCAGGACAGTCCCTTGCTATCTATTAGTAATCTTAACCTGTAGTGGGTAAACCTTCCCCCAGACTCTTGAAGGTTGTCTGGGAGCCCTTTCCCAATAGATATAACTGGGAAGGCGGGGAGGGCTCTCAGGTCTGCAAGATCTCTTTCCCCTTGGAAATACCCTTCTATGTTAGCCCTGGTGATCAGTAGAAGACATAGAGTAAAAGTAGAAAGTGAAGGTCTTGGGGAAGAGGCAAGACCAAGAAGGAAGACGTACTTTGAGTCATGTGTCCCAGCAAGAATAATAGGTAAGGACAAAATAAGTAGGAGCTGATTCAGGAAAGGTCTTCAGGGAGTGGCCATGAAAGAAGTTTGGAGAGAAGGAAAGAGCACAGAGCTCCTCAGGGTTGTTGCACAGGGAAGGGGTACACAAAGCTAGGAACACACCTCTGAAAAAAGTGTCTGTGAGCTGGAGACCAGGGAAGAGCACTGCTCAGGTGGTCAAGGGACCTTCTGGAGTCAAGTCCAACCTGACCTCTGTTGAAGTCCCAGTGAACCCAGATAGAAGGGTCCCTGCTTGCTACTGAGCCAGGGAACTCAAGAGGGGAAGAAGCCAGGTCTAAGGACAGCTGGGAGAGGAAGCAGAGGGAGGGAGGGAGGCCATGAGGAGGTGTTGGGTAGAATTTAAGGGAGGCTCTAATCACCAAGATGGAGTCCAGGCCTCCTATGAAAACCATTTGTCCTGTTACAAAGAGTTGAAGGGAAAGTGTTGTGGGATTGAAAGGGCAGTGGAAGCCTTCTGTTTAGCTGACCGCCTGGGACATTTCACCATCCAGCAGGATTTCCTCTTTCTCCTATCAGCTGATTCCTCCCACATCTGTGAATACTACAGTGTGTCAGTATCACAGAATTAGAGCTCAGCCCCGCCTCTGCATTTTACCAATGGAGGTACCTAAGGTCACCATGAGAGCTGATGGTAGACCCCCTTTGGAAGCCAACATCTCCTCATTCCCAAGCCCAAATTTGTTCCACTCCCCCCTCAATCTCTGGGACCCAGTGGGGAACAAGTCACCTGTGTGCTGTGTCTCTGTGCCCCCATTTTTGGAATTCATCTCCCATGGTATCTGTCTCTCTGCCATAGAGGTTCTCCCAGCTCAGCCTCTGGTTTACATGAACGTGTGTCTTCTCCACTTTCAGCATATCCACATCTCCCGGGCTCATGCGTGTGAGCTATTGTGGCCCTGTCTGCCTGCCCCTTTCACTGCCAGCTGGAGAGCCTCTCCTGGCCTCCTCAGCAGTGTATACTTTGGTCTCAGCTCGAATGTCCTAGTTGAACAACAAAACTCTCTTGGAACTGGGAGATGTGAATTCTTTAGGCTGCTGATTATTTACGGGTTTATTGCTCAAGCCAAAAACTTCTGTCATTTTGTTTGAGTACAGGTGGGAGGTTAAGAGGATCTGTGCAATATGTGGTCAAAAAGATCATTTAAAAGGTTCCACTGAACCAAGACTCCATACACATCCAAGGAGAAAAACAGAAGTGAGACTTAGGGACTAGCAGAGAGGCTTACTAGGAGGAGCTGGTTTCTGTCTGAGGGGCTGAGCTGTCAAATCCATTGCTCCGGAGATTCGCAGGCTCCAAAGTGGCTTATAAGCTGGGATGGAATCAGGGCCAGAGCAAGAGCTATCAGAAATGATCTTTCTCAAGGCATAGAGATGGGCTTCGCTAGGTCAAGCGAAGTTGAACTGCCTTTAATTCGGGAAGTTTTAAAAGATTCCTCCCCAAATGCTTCCCCTGCATTGCTGAGACATCTGCTTGCCAATAAGTCCAGTCCTGGTGACATCAGGGTCACTCTCGGATGGAATTTCATTTTCCTTTCTACAGTCATTCATTGAGTGGCTTCCCCGAGTCAGATGCGGAGCTGAGGCTGGTTGCTGACCCCTGGAGACAACCCAGGCAGCTCTGCCCCTCTGGATGGAGAAGACAGGGTGGGGACTTGCCTAGGCAAGTCCTTAGCATCCCTGGGGAGGCCCAGGATGTGGCTCTCCTCTCCTCTTTGTCTATAGCCTTCCTTAATGTCACTGGATGGGGTGTTGAATGGACCCCCAGGGAGGCTTTCAAAATTGAAAGCCAGTCCTGGCCAGGACCCCCACCGGATGGTGAGAGAGCACAGGAGGAAACAAAAGCGCTTGTGTTAACAGAATGTCACTTCCCAACATGATTCAGGCCCCGATGCTGAGGCAGGAAAAGGAGAGCAAATGCCTTCCCATTCATCACGTCGGCCGTGGTTATTTTTAGAGCAGGCACCAGCTCGAACTGGGCTCCAAGGGCCCTGCCGTGGAAGGAGATGCGGCTGGGCTGATAGACTTAGTGGAGAGTGGAAGTCTCGCAGGCAGGGGCACGCGCGCGTGTGCAGCTGTGTGGGTGCCTGTGTGTGCCCGAGCAGGAGAAAGGACAGGTGGGCCGGCGGCCTTCCTCCCACACTGCAGTCTCTGGGCCGGGCGCCTTATGTGGGCACGAAGAGGGGAACTGAGCTCTGGTGAATTGTTAGGGGAGAAGAAAGGGGAAAGCCCTTTGCCTGGCCCTGCAGTGGGTCCTGGGCTTCAAGAGCGCCCCCTGCCCCCGCCCTGTGGTCCCACCTGCCCTTTCATAAGCACGCAGGCACTCGCTGGGGCTGAGGGCCAAGCCGGCTATGGGACATTGGCAGACTGCAGGTGGCCTTGGCTTCTGGATCACAGCCTTGAAAGAGCAGGCCAACGTGCAGGCCGCCGCACCTGTGCCGATGGCGAGGCGTGACGGGGAGTCTGAACCTCTGACCTGGCCTCTGGGAAAAGGATGCTGCTCAGACAGCACCTGCACACCTGGTTTTCTCAAAGGCAAATCTCGCCCGAGCATGGAAGTAGAGCTCTTCTGTGCAGGGGACAGGGAAGAAGTTTCCCTTCATTTTCACCTGTTTCAGGCCGTCTCTCTTCTCTCCACCTGATGAAGGGAAAGGGGGGCCTGAGGTGGAACTTGGCCTTGAAGCAAGAATGGGCTCAGGGCAGTCTTTCCTCCCAACTCCAATTCCTCCTTCTCTCCTTTTATCCTAAATTCCCTGTTCTCTTGCCTTCTGCCTCTGCAGATTTCTCAGCCCTGTAAATGATGTATAATATCCATCCTGCTCCTAACTAACATAGAGCAGCCACAGCTTAGCACGAGGCTAACGCACTGTTCTTTCTTTCCACAAGGCTTTCTAGATGTGCTTCAAGATCCATGGAAATGTAGTTTATAATATGTGGGTCTTTAAGGGCCTCCAAGTTGATTCACTTTCCATTAATAGCTCAGCCGTCCCTGAGGGTCTGGCCAGTTTTGAACCTTCTTACTGGCAAAGACGGCTTAGATCAATTCCTGCACAGTCATTGGATGGATTCCCATAAGCCAAGGCTACTGGACCGAGCAATCCATAGCAACACATGACTGCTATTGCCTCCTCCCAGGAAGGCAGAAAAAGCCTTATGTGAAGGTTTAATGGGGCCACCGAGACATTCTTAAGCCTAAGTCTCTCTGCAGCCCTCTGTTAACCCCAAGAGATGGAGAGTTTATAGGCTTTGTACCACAAGCTGGGGAGGCAAGGGGCAGGGAGAGGAATAAAGAGGAGTACTTCTGGTTCATTTTTCATTTGTACCTCTTCTTCTGAAGGATCGTCTCAGACAAGCACTATCCAGTTGGCAATAGGAGAAAATGTACCTGACCATGCATGAGGGCTATCCGGACCACCTGGACAGGTAGGCAGGTATGTTAGGAGGAAACAGTACTGCCTGGGGAGCCGAGGGCCCTAATCCCACATCTGCCACCAGTTTACAACAACTGTGACCTCATAGGAAACATTCCTCTCCCTGGACCTCAGTTTCCTCATCTGAAAAAAGAATGGCTTGGATCAAATGATCTTGAAATTACTTTCCAAAATACTGCAAAACAAATATAACTAGGGAAATGGGATTTCTAGAAAAACTTCCCTGGGAAAGTTAGTCCCCATACTTCTGGTAGAAGCTAACAGAGAGTAGAAGAATAGCCAGCCGTTATTGCTCTCCTACTGAAAGCCTTTTATCACCAACTCTTAAAAGAACTCTGCATGGTAGGTATTCCTTCCCACTGCATAAATGAAAAAATGGAGGATCAAAGATGTTAAACCAACTGCTCAAGGTCACAACATGGCAAAGACAGATTTCAAGTCTGCATCTTTTTTATGCCAAAGATCAAGGAGAACAATGCCTATTTGTTTGCTTTTTGTTTGTGTTTCTAACAATGAGTATCCTCTTAAAAGTCAGACCCTTCTCTGTACTTCAATTTTCCTTTCTGTAAAATTATTTGTTATTATAAAACAGTTAAATTCTGCCCACCTGGAGAACTTAACTGGGAAAATTAAGAAATAATGGTGATAAAGCACCTGGCCCCACGCACTACCAAATCAGAGCCTTTTATAAGTGATGACCAGATGATGCCATCTGAAAGGATGAGTCAGATGCCAGCCCTCTTCTCTTCCAAGGACATGAAACCAACCAACTTCCTGATTTTCTTTCCTTCAAAGTCCTATGTTTGCAGAAGTGGAGCCGTTCGGCACCTACCTACCACATGGGAGGTTCCGGGTTCGGTTCCCAATGCCTCCTAAAGAAGATGAGCAAGACAGTGAGCTGACGTGACAGGTTGGCACAGCAAGCCGATGCAACAAGATGACACAATGAAGAGACAAAACAAGGACACACAATGAGAGACACAACAAGCAGGGAGCAGAGATGGCTCAAGTGATTAGGTACCTCCCTTCCACATGAGAGTTCCTGATTTCGTTTCCCAGTACCTCCTAAATAGAAGAAGACCAGTACACAATGAACAGGCACAGAGAGCAGACAGTGAGTGCAAAAACAATGAAGGGGGCAGGGGAGAAATAAATAAAATAAATCTTTAAAAAAAATATCCTATGTTTGGTTGTGTTTAAAAGTCCCTGGTAGAGTTGACTATTTACCCAGGTCCATTGTAGAGTTTGTAGGGCTGTAGGCAGAGGTGACAGCATAGGGCTGTATCACTCTGCTAAACCTTTTCTCCCTTTCTCCTTGGCTTGCCCACTTGCCTTCAAAACCCATTACTTGCCTCATTGTCACATTCTTCCCAATCCTTCTTTTGTCTTCTTTCCAGTCACTGCCCCTCTCATCTCTTTGTTCCTCTTGCTCTGCTCCCTCTTGCCTCCCCATCCTTTCTTCTCCTTGATGATCGAGTGGCTAACAGCTCTGGGGAGACCCTCAGCAGTAAGCGCACAGCAGGGTGCCGTCCCCTTCCCCAGTGTTGCGGAGCCAGGCGTGCAGGCCCCGAGGGGCTGACACAGGAGGCGTTCCTTTGGGCACTGGACATGCTCTGTAGCTTAAAGACCTGCATCATAAAGAAATTTATTCCCCAATTGTGGTTTCTGGGCACAGCCTCCAACGGGAGCGGAACGTTCTATGAAAGGACCTCAGTCTGCAGGAGGTGACCATGGGCGTTTACATTTCTGCTCTTTCTTTTTCTACCTCACTGATACCTGAGTTAACCCTGGGGCTCTTCAGTCACAAGGGTGACAAAAGCATCCCAACGACACAGGACGTTGGCATCATTCCGGGATTCCCTGGCACTCTTTTCTTGCTTCCATTTATAACAAGGTCTCCTTTGGAAGAGCCTTGTAAATAAGCTCCCCAAACTTACAGCCTCAAAGACTGTTACCAGTTTTCTCTGGACCCAAGAAATTCTGGGGTATAAAATAAACAAAACTGTTGTGCTTTACTGCATTCTCAGCACAAATAACTTCTTGTGCATGGTAGGTGGGTAAATGGCAATTGGAAAAGACGTGTTGAAACAAGCAGAGGCAGTATCTAGATCAAGTGATCTGAGTGAAAAGGTTCTGTCTCATTCCCAGATCCACTTCAGACTCTCTCTGTGACCCTAAACATTGTTCTCTTTGCCTGTGCCTTGGTATCCATATTTATAAGACAGGCTTCTAACAAGAAGATACCAGTACATAATTGGAAAAAAGAAAATGCTATGTAAACAATATTGGAGATTCCCCTGCTGTTTTCTTGACAGAAGTTCACTTGGAGGGTTCAAGATCCTTTTGATCTTCAATGAGAGGGCCCAGCTGCAGACAGATGGAGTCTGATTTAATGCAGAGCTAACCTTCCAGAAGACCCTTGTAGATAATTTGTGATGCTCATTGTAGGCTCAATCCAGGACAAAGGTAGAGAAAATGATTTGTGGAATTGGTAATAACCATAACATATAATTTCTGATTAAACCGTTTTCTTCTTCCTGCACCATTTATGTCTCCCATGCATGTCATTCTCCACAAACTCAAGGAACCATTGCATCTAGCCAGGTACTTAAGACCTCACAGAGACCTTCCTTCCTGTACTTTAAGGAAAAGTAAGAAATGATAGCTCACTATACCAGAAGCTATACAAAATTCAGAATGAAAAGTCTTTCCAGGGCTTTTGGTTCCTTTTGTCAAGAGGCATTAGGATAATGCAGCTCCAAAGAGCCAATATGGCTAAGGGTTATTGGGCAGGGGGGAGGAGGGTCACAAAACATCCTTACTGCACTTCGTACAACTGTCTCCCTGCAATCCTCCCTCACGTCTCCACAGTCAGATTGGAGCAGCATGTGGAAAAAATTCCTGTCTATTTTCAGAAACAGATAAAAGCATTCAGATTATGCAGTGCAAATCTCAGCCCGAAAGCGGCTGGAAAAATCTGTTCCTTGCCACTGTCACTGACCCCCCTGACCCTTCCAAGTAATGAAATTCAGGCCCCCATCCCTCCCTCCCAGTACAGACTGACCCATCGCCTGCACATCTGGTCCTTGTCCACGCTGTCAGAGCCTTTATCCCCGAAGAACCACAGGCAGTGGAAGAGACGTCGAGTGTTCTTTGGTTTGGAAAAATATATACATATATCAACTGGTTCAGGGAGAAGTCATGTTAAATCCATGTTCCTTTTTGCCTGGACTTTTGGGTGGCGCATATTTTCAGTGCTGCCTGGCCCCCCAGTCTCAGGCCCAGTCTCAGGCAGGCATGTGGGTCTTGTTTACTGACAAGAGGCACCCCCGGGTAGGAAGATATTCTCTCCTGAGTAGAGCTGCCTGAGACCAGACGTCTCCCCCAAGCAGATGAGATTTGGGGAACATGGAGCAGTCCATCAAACCGGACCTCTGGTGCGGGGGCGTTATTCCTGTATTTAGGAAATGACCTGTTCAGGGATGTTGCCGCTGTCCAGTCCACTCATATTTGCAATGAATCAGCCATGCTCTGGAAAACCAAAATAGTGAAATAGGCTGGAGCTTCCATTTCCCCCAATCTAGGCACCCTCAGGTCTAGGGATCTTACTACAG